>NCQV01063804.1:11146-28038 GCA_002740545.1 Lophocereus schottii
TGGCAACTTATCTCCACTGAACTCTAAAGGTGCTTCAATACTATCTGCAAGTGATTCACCACCAATGAGCTCAAAGCACTGTCTCATAAGGGGAGTTGTTTAGCTGACATCCACCCTGGCATCCTCCCTTTAAAATTGCTTTCCTTTTTATTCTCGTAATTATATGTACATTTGATCAGCTAGGATACCAACCGCTCGCAAGAAGTCACATTTACTTAATGTCCAAGGATTCCTCTTTTCAGCATATTAACCTATCAAAAACATATTTTCTCCATCCAACTTGGTAGTGAATTTTCACAAGTTCTTCATCCATAGCAGCACAGACTTTAGACCCTGGTGATCGACTATCTTACTATCCCAGATATTACGTATCCTAGCAATTCCTGGATTTCAATGAGCTAAGACATGTAATTTGTCCTTGCGAGTATCAATATACACACAAGGCACTCAAGAGAACTTAAAATTTGCATGAATATTTATTATAGCAAAACCGTATCACAGCATATCTACTGTACCTCTGGAAAGAGCCCAAGAGCCAGCACTGCTTGACGTCCACACTCAGACCTGCAAATAAATCACATATGCAAAATGGAAATTAGGGGGAAAACCCAGGAAAGTAGCAGGTAAATGAGAAAGAAGGAAGTACCATATTGGATCAAGACATTAGATGAATGAAGCTATCCAACTCTGTTGGAAGACTACACTAGGTATCGAAGCTAGACTAAATTCATTGAGATCTATTTATTGGCATTTTCAATTTTAGGAGAATTCCTCACGATCAGCATTGAAGGATGTCAGCGAATTTTAGCTTTTGGAATCCCGCATTCAACGTACTTCAAGCAACCAATTCCATCAATAGACTTCTCATCTGTCAGCTTAGTTTAAAATAGTGCTCATGAGGCAAGCTTAGGCACGCCTCAGAATGAGGCACTGGGTCGGCACCTCAGAGGGGACAAGGTGCACCTCAAGGATGCAGAGCTACATCGTCACCCTTTTTCTTCTTTTTATTGGCCTTATCTTCACCTTTTTTCTTTTTTTATTTCCTCGAGAGCTAAAAGGTGACCTATGCTTGTACAGTAAGTGTGTGCTTTGGGGAACTACGATGATAATATAGCACATCTTAAGGCTATTCCCAGAGTTTGTAGTTATATGGATTTCTAACAACTTTTTTCATGCATTTATCTAACTTGCCCTACAAAATATGCTTTACGAAATGCGAATGGCTTTTAAAAATTTTTGCATAAAAGTGCACCTCGCATCAGAGATGCGTGTACCTTCACCTCGTGCCTTGTGCCTCGGGACCCCACGTGCCTTGGTGTGCCTTGTGCCTTTAAAAACTAAGTCTGTAAGCCTTCGAATAATCACTTGACCAGAGACCCAAAACACTACCCAGTTGAAGCTCTATAAGCACTAAATCCTACATGAGGTGAAGTGTTTGTTCAGACCACAACCAACAGTACAAGCGACACCAGTCATAAATTGCAAATCTGAAGGCCAAACCAAGCAATGACGGCTCACGCCTTAAATTGTGAAGAATGAAGAAAATAGCCACTGTAAGAAAATGTCTTGCAACGTCACCCGGGCGAGGGCACTATGATAGTTGACTCTGGAGAGCTACTGATTTCCAGTTCATTAAAGAGGGAGTGATATCTCTAACTATCGTAATTCACTATGTACCCACTGAGCTGAAGATTTTCGGGCATTTTCAACAAATTGCACGAGTTACGCCACCTTGAATTATTTCATTGATAATAAAGCACTCAGTTGCCTGAGTTTGTTTTGTGGGTCTCTTACAATCAGCCTTCTACGGGTAGGGATGCCGGTAGAGGTAAGATTGCCTACATCTAGATCTCCTCATATCCTCTGAAAGCCAGACCTACACTAGGAGGTGTTGTTGTGAGTTCAGCAACCACCACCTTTTGATGGATGTTTATCTCTTGATTTTTGAGCGGCCACATTACTTTTGCATTCTAATCTGGTTATTCTGTATGGGATGGTGTGAAAGTAGACCTATGAGGCTCTACAAGGGATCAACTTTCAAATATGCTCTATGATATTTTTTTTGGGGGGGGGTAAGTAATCAAAAATGTGTATTAAAAGGACACCAAGGGTATGTCACCCATGTACAAAAGGGGCACTACAAAAACATTATGCCCTTAAGCTCTCATCCATTATGCAATCGATAAAAGCCAAAAAATTTAACTGTTTGTCACCACTAAGCCCCACACTCCAACTATACAACAACCTCAAAAAATAGAGCTTGAAATCTTGAAATGACAGGATTTTGACCTCGAAAATACGGGATTCCTCTCTTTCCAAGTAGCCCACCAAATAGCCAAAGGAATCATGTTCCAAACTCCAAGAACCCAGCTCTTCTTCATCCTTCTCCTCCAAGCCACCACCACATCTCTCACATTAGAATGTTGAACCCAACTAATCCCCATAAGCGAGAGAGAGAAATCTCAAAGTGAAGAAACCCACCGACAATGTACCAGAAGATGATCCACAGTTTCTTCCTCCTCCAAACACATGGAGCATCTACTTGAACCTCTAAAATTTCTTCTCTTAAGCATGTCGTCCGTGGGAATCTAGCGTAAGGTGGCTGCCCAAGCAAAGAAACACACTTTTGTGAGAGCTTTAGACTTCCAAATAGACTTGGCAGGAAAATCAAAACCGTCCAAGTCTTCAAATTGTGTGGAACAAAAGCTCTTCACAGTAAAGGAACCCTTAAAGTTAAGTGGCCGCACAATCTCATCATTACCTTGGGACAGAACCTTTTTGTCAGCAAGTACGACTAACAAATTACAAACACTATCCTCTTCCTAATCATCAAGGCTCCTTACAAAAGTCAAATCCCAATGGCTCACGTCACCATTCCAAGAAACAACTTGGTTAACCGTGGCATATTTTAGACGACCCATCCTAAAAAGATCGGGAAAAACATTTTTTAAAGGGCGATCCCCACACCAAACATTGTGCCAAAATAATAACCTTGATCCATCCCTCACCTCAAAATGCACTAAAGATTTGAAACGCTCAAGACCTGGTAAGATAGATTTCCAACAACCAACCTCGTGAGGATAAGGACTCTTTCTACTCCACCAACCCAACTCATCTATCCCATATCTTGCCTTGATCACATTTTTCCACATAGCACTATCCTCTTTTGCAAACATCTACAGCCATTTGGTCTTCAACGCTTCATTCATAACACGAAGAGGTCTTATGCCAAGTCCTCCCTGCTGTTTAGGACGGTATACCTCATTCCAATTGACCCAGTGGAGGCCGTCACCATTTTCGTTAGAATTCCAAAGAAAATCTCTCATGATTTTCTCTAACCGACTAGCAATGCTAGCTGGGATGGTGAATAAAGACATGAAGTAGATGGGCAGACTACAGAAAGTGCTTCTCAAAAGAGTCCATCTACCCCCTCTGGACAAAAGCTTTGCTTCCAGCCTGCTAATCTCTTATGAAACCTCTCAATAACTGGATCCCAAATCGCTATGCTCTTATAAGGAGCACCAAGAGGAAGACCAAGGTATGAAGAAGGCAGATGATCAACTCCACACCCAAAAAGGGGGCCAACGCATGAACATTAGGCACATCGGCAACTGGAATGACTGCACTTTTGGAGAGGTTGACCCTTAGTCCCGACATAGCTTCAAACAGGAGAAGGTCCGGCATGCAAAAAACAAGGGTATCGTCGGCAAAGAGAAAATGGGATATCATCAAACCCTCGGAATGAGGATTAGTAATATGAAAGTCGTTCAAGAAACCTTCCTCGCCTGGTTTAATCACCAATCTACTGAGAGTCTCCAGAACCAAAATGAATAATAAAGGCGACAGCGGGTCACCTTACCTTAGGCCTCTTGAGCTTGAGAAAAAAACATATGCTTCACCATTAACTAAGATAGAGAAGCACACAGTGGAAATACAAAAAGAGATCCATTTACTCCACTTGTTTGGAAAGCCTATTTTCTGAAGAATAGCCAAGAGGAAACTCCAAGAGACATGATCATAAGCCTTCTCAATGTCAAGCTTACAAAGGATACCAGAAATCCCAGATCTAATGCAAGAATCAATGCACTCATTAACAATCAAGGCAGCATCCAAAATTTGACGACCAGGAACAAAGGCATCCTACGAGGGACCCACAACTTTTCCAACCACTCTCCTCAATCTTGAAATGAGGACTTTGGCAAGAATCTTATATACACTTCCTACTAAACTGATGGGCCTAAAAGAGTTAATATCACCTGCACCAGCCACTTTGGGAATCAAGGTAATAAAAGTAGCATTTAAACTTTTCTCAAAAACACCCGTATCAAATATGCTCTATAATATAAGATCAAGCATTTACAGCACAAACTACACGTAGAGAGGACTTGCAAGAAGTTGCATTATCAGAAACAGGAAATGAACGGAAACTAATCATATTTCAAGTGAGCTTGCTAGATCAATGAATTTTGTGATATTAAAGAAATGTATTTGATTGATCTTAGTCTTCCCTTTTTGTGTTATGACTAATACAAATAAGGACAGCAAAGGGAGGTCACCCATGGGCAGTAATGAAACTATCGTGCCCTCAAGCTCTCGTGCATACCATTACCAACAAAATCCAACAAAGTTAAAAAGTTCCTTCGACTGTTGAGCATATGATTCCAACTATACAAGATTTTTAAAAGGTAAAGCATGAGATCTCCATAGGACAAAATGTTTAGTCATCAAAAGTGCCAAATATTATACCGCTATGCACCTAAATTTGAGTTATCTTCGAGCTTATTTCATGCTTTAATAGGATTTTGTGTAGTTTTAAAGGTAATAAACAAATGAGGAAAAAGCTCGGCAATTCAAAGTTGAATAGATGATTTCTCATTAATTGGCATGGCAATCCAGCTGTCATGCAAGCCTCGCCCGATCCTAGTTTTGTCCTCAGGCTAGAAGTCAATGCCCCGCCCTCTTTCAATACACCAAGTCAAGCCCAGAAGATCATACCGCGATTAACATGTGAAAATTGGAAACTTTAGGATTGTAGCTATGAAGGAATTAAAGAAATACGGTGGTGAAGTCCCTTTCCAAATAAATGAAAAAAATTAGAAATTGGCAGTTGGGTACAATTAGGACACTGTGAAAGTTACTTAAAAAATAAGAGATCTATTATAATTGGGAAAGTGGAAGAATATTTTGAAAAGTAGGAAATCTAGTGTGATTAGGAAAACATGGGGATTGCTATTAGCATAAATAGGGGTCACACGTGCACTTTAGAAATTCATCAATTTCTTTCCCTCTCAATTCTATCTTTAGTTTTTAATAGTTTTGGGGATTATTGTAGCTTTAAAAATTCCTTCGATTCGAGTTTTATGCAATTATTTAGTTTTAGTCTTATTTCAATTTTTCTAATGCTAGTTTCAATTCAAATTTTGTAGTTTCAATTTTAATTTGATTTTAGCTTCTCCAAAAATTCTATCGATCAAAGTTTCAATTTTTACTACTCCCCTTGGTTTGTGGTGGATGCTGAATTTATTATGTCGTTAGTAGTTCTGATAATTTCTTTGTTAGTTGTTTAGTTTACAGTTTTAATAATGTTTAGATTAGTTTCAATTTTTGTTAGTTGAATGATTCTATGTTATTTATTTACCGCTTTCAGTCGAATTAATATGAGTTAGTTGTAGTGGCCTAGATTCAACCCTCTCTCTGTAGATTTGATCCTCAAGTAATACAGTTGTCAGCGGTAAAATTTTACATCCTTTTTGGATTGTATCACAAGACTTTTCCCTCAAAAATCCAACGATCTCTTTCCTTCCATACTGTCCACGAAATGGCCAAAGGAATCATCTACCGGATTCCAACAACCCAACTTTTCTTCATCCTTCTTCTCCAAGACACCAGCAGAAGTCATATTTGACTTATTTTAATCTCAACAAATCTTCTCTAATTAAAATCTTTAATTGCAGGTGGGGGTACACTCTAGTTGAATGTAGTTGCTTACTACTATCTGTAGACTTTTCTTACCTAAAACAATAGATTTAAATGGGTAAACGATGATCTAGCTGCTTCTGTGCATTGTGCAGTCATACATTCATTCCAAAATCTGATTTGGAAGACAAATAATAGGCAGACAGAATAAGAAATAATCTATTAGAGATGTGCCTGATGTGCCTGTGGTTGATTCCTCCTGGCAGATAGAAGCATTAACCACACATTAAGAAGCCACAATATCTATTACAGATGAGTACAAGACAACTGTGCCACAAGGTCCACAACTAAGAACGGCCAAAACAGCACCATAAACCAAGCTTCCAAGGTCAGGATCTCTACCATTCTTTGTCCAGTACACCTAAAGTAGGAGAATCAGGCTGAGGAGAGAACTGCTGAAGACACCGGTCAGGCCAACTAGACAAGATTGAACTGCTGGACCAGGATTTTCAACTTGAGGACTATTTTTAAGGATTATGTAAAAATTCTACATTAATATCGTACATAAAACAGAAAATTTGAAAGCAATTTTATAATTAAATAACTTCAAAATGCATATTCTATACATTAAAGTGTGATTGCCCTTTTTGGCACATAAAATGAATTTCACAGCGTGTTCATCATAGATTGCATATTGCACAATCAGGAATCAGGAATCAGCTCATAGCAAAGATGAAAGAAAAAAGAATCAATTCCTGGACCTCAGCTGGGATAATGAAAAGATGAAGCAAGGAGATTTCAAGTCTTGGGTTTGATACACAAGCATATCAGTTTTTAGTTTTGATGAACCTAAGCCCTGTAAGAATGGACAGCTCAATGGTGCGGTTTTTTGCATTGAACTGGATTTTCACCCGTCCTTGACCAGTTCATTGGCTAAATGATTTAGTCAGTGCTTTCTAAGCAGATCAGTGTTTCAGTTCCTGGTTGAACCATTAGGACTGACCACAACAGTCCTCTTAGCATTGCCATAAACAGGTCCTCATTTGATGGAATAATAAGAAAGAGCAGACAGAAGAAACAACAGAAGCCAACAAGACAGCAGCTCAAAACCTACCTAGAAAGACTACAAAGCTCCCACAACACCCAAAGAAATTCCTCTGATTGTGGAGTTGATGTAAGCAAACGATCAACAGCATTAACCTAAAAAAGACCAGATAAAATCATAAAACACAAAACAAAACAAAACAAAACAAAACAAAACAAAAGGAACAACCACAGTAATACTCTGAAAACCAGAGAGGAACCTACAGCAAGTCCTTAAACAGGAAATATAAACAAAAAAGGGGAGACCAAAGTGCATGAAAGGTCACTAACCACCCTCAGATGCATCTCAAGATTTATTCCAACGTCTAATAGGCGGCAAAAAAACCCTTTTGATATCAAAACAGATGCATAACGAAGAGGAATGCACTCATTCACGTCATCTGTCCCCCTAAATGCATCAATCATCGTGGAC
Source organism: Lophocereus schottii (assembly GCA_002740545.1). Taxonomy (NCBI): domain Eukaryota; kingdom Viridiplantae; phylum Streptophyta; class Magnoliopsida; order Caryophyllales; family Cactaceae; genus Lophocereus; species Lophocereus schottii. Next base: position 18,579 of record NCQV01063804.1, read on the forward strand.
GAGAGATCAGGATGCTGCAACAGGAAGACTAGACCTGTCAAATCAAATATGTGTGTCAATAAAACAGGGCCCAAAAAATGCACAGAAACGAAGGAAACAGATTTGACATCTAAGAACCTGTCCGGCAAAACATAAGTCTAATAACTGCGGCCTCAATAGATGAGGTCAGATCCACAAAAGCTTCAAGAGCATGCCCTACTTCTGCCCGCAAGCGAGAGGATGATATTAGTGCAACTGACAATGGAAGAAACCCTCTCTCCTGCAGGGGGGGGGGGAACACAGTTGCATCAGGGATGAGATGAATGAAGGGACTGGGCAAGGGATACCCTGTGAACTAAAGGGAGCAAGGAAAGGGGAGAATGTTATCAACCATCATCTATTGTTTTCAACATACTTATGTGTGCTAAGAGCATGATCCAATGATCTCAGAATCAAGCAATTCACTTCGCTAGCTGTGAACCACAGTGTGTGTTTCCAATCTCCATCATGAGTTCTGATTCTGCAGTCTCCAATGAATTTTCACTAGAATACACACATAGCACTTCAAAGCGCTTTACAATCATGTCTATTCTTAAGCATTGATTTCCTCACCATGAACAGACAGCTCACTATAAGTAATAAACACCGTCAAACATTTACCTTCAAAAAATCATTTTAAAAAAAAAAAAAAGAGAACAAGAACAGAATTTAAAAGCCATTGAACAATTGACCAGACTTGGACAAGGCAGTCACACAGGGCTATATATCCTAGTGTCCAAATAGTTTTGAGCAAAAAGCTTAGGACAGGGGAATCCACATCCTTCAATTTGACACACATATAGGGACGCAGCCCCTTTTTTCTCCATTTATATTCAATTATTTGCTCTTAATTTGGGTTCTCCTTTCTGCAGTGTAGAATTTCAATTCTATGCTTAGTTCAATTTTATATACAATAGGGCTCTTTCTCTTAGGCTTTTTATCGCTCATGGGCTCCTGTGCCCCAAATACAGTCAAGCTCGTTATTAATTGCTTTTTCCTACTTTGCCGCCCCTGTTCTCCTCACTTTTTAACACCCTCAGACCCACCCCCAACGATGTTATCAAATTTCGACTCATCTCAACTGCCTGCAAGATCACTGCATCGAAATAGCAGTGAGGCACCTAAGGCCATGATTGTTAAGTTTAGAGGTGTGTCCTTCTCCTCCACCTATGCCTCCCTCACATCAGGTTCCTCTATCATTTTCGTTTTTGATGGCATCATTTCACAAAGTTGGCTTCTATTTCACCATGTCTAATTGCTAATGGCCAAATTCAAGCGGTAAACCATGTCAGTATCTGCGTCATGTCATGGCAACACAGGCATGGTGAGGAAGTGCCTAGTCCAAGAATTAGAGGGGTACCCCGAGAGCTAGAAAAGAGGAAAAGACAAAAAGCACATGCCATGAAGCTAAGAACCATGCATGGTTTGCTCTAAAGTTGAGGAGAACAAAATATCATCCACCATGAAACATTTACTGCAGCCACAGCATTCATCTTGGTTGGTATCCTCTTCCCAGTCGTTGGGGCGTAGGGGCTCCATGATGAAATTAAGTTCCGATCATTCCAAGACATTAGAAGGTTTCCTTTTTAAACTGCTCATCCCAAAAAGATTAGCACATTGAACTGTAACAGGCTAGGACCATACTGAAAATCATGCCAAAACAAAACACGACCCGTTCTTCACCTCGAAACACACTAAGGATTAGAAAAGCTCCAAACCTGCTAAGAAAGAATTCCAGCATCCAAGCCCATGAGCATGCATACTCCTCTTGCTCCACCGGCCTAATTATCGACTAAATCATCAACCTCAGATGTTGCCTTGACCACATTTTTCCAAAGGGCGTGCTGTCCTCTACAAAATCTCCAAAGTGACTTACTCTTAATAGCTACATTCAACTCATGATGCCTAATTGCCTACCCTTCCCGCTAGCTTGGAACAGCAATCATCTTTCTACTTTACCATGGATTTAGAATGAGGCCATTCCACAACGAAAAGGCCACACAGGAAAGGTTTTGAAGTTATGTGACAACAACTATTTGTTACACAATTGCTGCATTATTGAGCGATACAGCATTTACTACTGCAATCACAACCTAACCACATCTTGAATCCTTGTATTTTACATTATCAATGCCTTAAACGGTGTCTGCTCCTATAGCTTAGTCACTCACATGAAATACAACCTCACTATCTCTCAAGAAGTTAAGAAAAAGGTAGAGGTTCAGTTTCTACTGCCCAGTTTGGCTGACATAATTCTAGACCACATGATGACCAAAATTAGGCAAGTCAGGGAAAGGAAAAAGAAAGTCCATTAATCTTCCTTTCTACTGTTTCTTTTTCTTGCCTTTTCTTTTCTTCGCCCAAGGGGGAGGGGTAAGACTATCAAGGGAAAGGTTGAGCAAGTCTACATTACCGATTATAATTCATAAAATTGCATTAATAGAGGCCCTTTCTATGAAGAAGTTCAAGCAGAAGAGACCCAGACTTGAGATCATGATTAATTGATCATGAAGGACTAGCAAAACAAATTTCCTTCAAGAATAAAAATACCAAACACCTTCAAATCATGAACTATAATTCAGATTGCATATACAGATTGCTTTGATCATAGGCCCAAGCAAAAGGAGGAAAGGACTTAGAATGCAATATAAACACATCAGTTTTGAAAGCCCTTTTAGGAAAAATAACTGTGTTTGAATCTGCCAATGTAAAAGTGATGATGCATTTCTGGAGCCATAGACTACTGAGCAACTAAAAGCTTGAGAAAATTGTACAGAAGGAAACCAAACTGACAATATACCTTCAGAAGTGACAGCAACTTTGCATCAATTTCTTGCTGCAAAAAGCGACAGCTTGAAGAGGATATTAGCTTATGTGTTGTTTTATATGACAGCAATCCCTCAGCAGCTCCCAACATGAAAGATCGAGTAGCACAACCTAGGGGAGAAGGATCTTGAATCCAGCCAGATGAATTCATCAATTTCTGCATTTACACTTGTTATGGAGCACAAACCGAGAAGTGAAAATGCAACCTCAAATGACACAAGGAAAGACAGCATAAATCTATTTACCGAAATAAAAGAGCAACACTGCTAAATCTGCTACCCCAAGATAATGTTCCGTCTCACCTCCGGAATACCAGCTTGTCAAATTTCTCCCAAAACATTGCCAAATTTTCTTTCTTTCGTAAAAAAGTTACTCTGCATTTTAAGAAGTAGAGAGGGGAAATGGTAAAAATATTGTTCCCTCAAATTTTCACTTTTCCAAAGTTCGAAAAGGTTTTATAGGCCAGAGGGAGTCTCTGTTGTCTGTGTAAAGAACATAAATTTATTAAACTAAATGTTTGCTTCATGCCAATGAGAGAAATTAATGACCAGTGGAAGCAACAACTGAAAGTTGCAGCTCAGACCAGCAACTCTCAGTCCGCAGGTCAGACTCCCAAAACAGAAGAGCTTGAGGTGTCCTCTGTGTTTTAGTAGCAAGTAGCTGTCCACAAAGCACATATTTAAAGGAGAAATTTTAACCTGGCAAGCAGGTGTCCTATTTGTGTTGGGGAAGCATCAGAAGACCGCATCCTAGTTCATTTGCCAGTACAAACATCAACAGTTAGAGATGTCTTGGTGGCTTGGAGAAGAGGGCTTGAAAAGAGTTGGGTTGGAGTCTAGAAGAAGATTCCTGTAGCTATTTGGTGGAGTACTAGGAAGGAAATGAATTGTCATATTTTTAAGGGCAAGGGTGCGTCCTGTCAAGTATTTCGGCTTCCTTTTTTTTTGGATGAGTAATCAAATGCTGCATTAAAGGACACCAAGGGAATGTCGGCCATGAACAAAAGGGTCAATTACAAAAAATATCATCCCCTCAAGCTCTCATGCATAACATTATCTACAAAAACCAAAAACTTCTAATTTGTACCACCATTTAGAACACTCAAAAAGTAGAGCTTAAAATCTTGAAAGGACATTTTTTTGCCCTCAAAAATATGTCAGTTCCTTTCCCTCCAACTAGTCCACCATATAGCAATAGGGATCATACTGCAAACTCTTGCAATGCAACACTTTTTCATCCTTCTTCTCCAAGCGACCAACATATCTTTGACCTTCAAAGGTTGAACCCATCTAAGACCCATCAAGGAAAGAACCAAATGCCAATGCGATGAGACCCAACGACATTGCACAAGGAGGCGATGGACTGATTGCTCCTCCTCAAGGCACATCGAACACCTACTTGCCCATGAAAATTTCTTCTTTGAAGTAAGTCCTCCATAAGAGTTTTCCCTTTGGTAGCTGCCTAAGCAAAAAGGCAAGCTTTCTGAGAAGCTTTCAACTTCCAAATCAGCTTGGCAGGAAAATCAGAACAACTAGCCCGATCACGAAGAGTATTACAAAAATTCTTAATGGTGAAGGACCCCTTTGGATCATAAGGTCAAACAATCTCATCATTGCCTTGAGGCACAACATCTGTATCAGCCAGTGAAGCAAGGAGATTGCAAGCACTTTCTTTTTCCCAATCACTAGGCCTTCCCCAAAGAGAGAAGTTCCAATGGCACTGGTCCCCATTTCAAGATATCACTTCTAGAACCTTCGCATCTTTGAAACCAGCCATCCTGAAAGGATCCAGAAATTGAGTCTTAAGAGGATGATCACCACACAAAACACCATGCCAAAACAACAATCTAGATCCCTTTCTGACCTTACAATGCACCATAGTTCTAAAGAGCTCCAAAACCGCTAAGACAGATTTCCAACAACCCACCCCCCTGGGCATAAGGACTCTTCTTAGTCCACCACCCTGAATCATCCATCCCATATCTAGATGTTATAACCTTTCTCCAAAGAGCACCTCTTTAGCATACCTCCAAATCCATTTGGCCTTGAGAGCATCATTTCTCTCACAAATAGGCCTTATACCAAGCCCTCCCTCTTGCTTGGAACAGCAAACTTCCTCCCAATTAATCCAATGAAGACCATTATTAGTGTCATTGTTGGACCAAAGAAAGTCTCATGATTTTCTCTAAGAAACAAGCAATGCTAGCAGGAATGGTAAGCAAAGACATTAAATAGATGGGCAGACTCCTTAGAGTGCTTTTTTGGCAATATTGCATAGTTGGTGTCAAATTCTCAACTGTGGTACAAAGCTAACTTCTTTGGATTTAGGAGATAAGATTATATAGAAGAGTTTGAGGCATGATGATTTTTGCCGTTGTGCCTTTCTACAGGACTGACATCACTTACCATGTTCTTATTACTTATCAAACCCAAAAAAAAAAAGGAACCACAACAGGACCTTTACAAGAATAGATAGGTATCTAGCCACACCAGATTACCAACAGTAAGGAGGCATTAAGCACCTTAAGTTCAAAAGTTCAAAAGAAAAAAAAGGAACCACAACAAAAAGACATAGCAAGGAGGGAAAATAGAACCAAAAATATAAGAAATATTTTACCCCAAAAAGTCAGTGATTCAGCAAGACATAAGCCAGACCCTTTTACAGCACATAACACCACATAAGAAGTTAACCTTACAATAGAAAGGAAGGAAAACAGAAAAACAGGTTTAAACTAACCAAAAGCTTCTTTAGTTGCAACTTGGCATTGAAAAGCATGCTTGAAGTTGCAGTTGTAGCATTTCGAGCACCTGAGAGCCCACCTAACATAGATAGCACCGCACACTGCCAAACAAAGCAATGAGAATAGGCCCTAACAAACTCACTTGCATTCAGAAGCTGAAAAACATACCTCATATCTAGCAGCAACTTCATAGAACCGCAAGCGATGAAGGATATAAGTAGCAAGTGCAGCAATGTCAGGGCGTTGTTTTTGCATTAGTAACTTCAACAGCTGGCTATATCCCTCACTAATACCAGAAGGGACGGTTGCATCTTCACGAGGCCACCAACCCAAAACACCTTCGCACCCGACAGAGTATCGAGTCGCTTGCTCAACAACTCCGAGCAGCATCAAAGTAACTGTCGTACTATTTTGGATTTCCTTTCCAAGAAGGAAGACCAAGTGTTCCATTCCTCCACCATTTATACAGTGAAAGCAGCTTTCTTTTCCCGAGCACAGCAATAGAGCTAAACTCAACCAAAGAAGTACATTATTACTCTGGAGATACAAAACAGACAACACCAAAGAAACTGAATCAGTCAAAGACACACTAAATGACTGCACATGGAACTAAGTGCATTGATGAGTAATTCAAAGTATCTACATGCACCATATTTGCATAGAGAACCTACAAGACGGGAGAACTGGGCCAACCAAGCATGCATATGCTTGCGATATTTTCAGAAAATATATCAGCAAGTGATGTGCACTACGGAGCCATACACAACAATCCTGTAGATTTTTCAGAAAGTACAAAGGATGGCTAGAAGAGAATAATCCCTGTGGGGACAAATTAAAGAGAAAACTACTATGGGGCCCCTTTCGCTCAACAAACTTGAGTTCAAGCCCTTCTTATACAGGCGTGCAAATGCATGAACTTTAGAAATGTTTGCATTTGTCACATAACAAGGGCTTTAACACAAGTCCATTGAGCAAAAGACACCTTATCATAGTTTTTTTAAAAATTGAAACATAACATAATTATACAAATAATCATTACACTGATCAAGTTGGGCCTGGAACACTGCACAAATGATCAATAGAAGGCCCTTTTCTTTTCGTGGGTATATTGCAGGTGTGGAATCGAACGGGGTGGGATCGAGTGGGAAGAAGTGGGTAGGAGTGATTTGTTGTATGCGGGAGTGGGAAAGATAGAAAGCATGGGTGGGAGTCAGTAGGGGTGAAAAGGAGTGGAATAGAGTGGGAGGATTGACATTAGTTATCTTAACGATTTGCGTAACATAATAATAATTATTAATAATTATTATAATCATAATAATTATTACAATAATAATTATTAATGAATATGAGTAATACTTACAATAATAATAATTATTATTATTATTATAACAATCATTAATAATTATTATTATTGTTGCTATTACTATTAATATTAATACTATTAAAAACTACTTATGACTAGTACTAATAATAATTAATAATTATAAAAATAATTATAATTATTATTAGTTATTAATATTAATAATAATTATTAATATTAAAAATTATTGTTTAATAACTAATTAATTAATTATTATTGTTATTATTAATGAAAATTATTAGTAATTGCAATAATACTTACTACTAATATTAATAATAATTATTATTACTGTAAATAATAATTATTATTAATGCTAATATTAATAATAATAAATATATTTATTTTTTTGGGGTAAGTAATCAAAGATGTGTATTAAAAGGATACTAAGGGGATGTCACCCATGTACAAAAGGGGCACTATAAAAACATTATGCCCTTAAGCTCTCATCCATTCTACAATCAATAAAAGCCTTAAAATTTAACTGTTTGTCACCACTAAGCCCCACACTCCAACTATACAACAACTTCAAAAAATAGAGCTTGAAATCTTGCAATGACAAGATTTTGTCCTCAAAAATACGGCGATTCCTCTTTTTCCAAGTAGCCCACCAAATAGCCAAAGGAATCATGTTCCAAACTCAAAGGACCCAGCTCTTCTTCATCCTTCTCCTCCAAACCACCACCACATCTCTCACATTAGAAGGTTAAACCCAACTAATCCCCATAAGCGAAAAAGATAAATCTCAAAGTGACGAAACCACCGACAATGCACGAGAAGATGATCTACAGTTTCTTCCTCCTCCAAACACATGGAGCATCTGCTTGGATCTCTAAAATTTCTTCTCTTAAGCATGTCGTCCGTGGGAATCTTGCCTAAGGTGGCTGCCCAAGCAAAAAAACACACTTTTGCAGGAGCTTTAGACTTCCAAATAAACTTGGCAGGTTGCAACACACTTTTGTAGGAGCTTTAGACTTCCAAATAAACTTGGCAGGAAAATCACAACCGTCCAAGTCTTCAAATTATATGGAACAAAAGCTCTTGACAGTAAAGGAACCTTTAAAGTTAAGCGGCCACACAATCTCATCATTACCTTGGGACAGAACCTTTTTGTCAGCAAGTACGACTAACAAATTACAAACACTATCTTCTTCCCAATCATTAAGGCTCCTTACAAAAGTCAAATCCCAATGGCTCACGTTACCATTCCAAGAAACAACTTGTTTAACTGTGGCATACTTTAGACGACCCATCCTAAAAACATCAGGAAAAACATTTTTTAAAGGGCAATCCCCACACCAAACATCGTGCCAAAATAAAACCCTTGATCCATCCCTCACCTCAAAATGCACTAAAGATTTGAAACGCTCGAGACCTACTAAGATAGATTTCCAACAACCAACCCCGTAAGGATAAGGACGCTTTTTACTTCACCAACCTAACTCGTCTATCCCATATTTTGCCTTGACCACATTTTTCCACATAGCACTATCTTCTATTGCAAACCTCCACAGCCATAGCCATTTGGTCTTCAACGGTTAATTCATATCACGAAGAGGTCTTATGCCAAGTCCTCCCTGCTATTTAGGACGACATACCTCATTCCAATTGACCGAGTAAAGGCCGTTACCATTTTCGTTGGAATTCCAAAGAAAATCTCTCATGATTTTCTCTAACTGACTAGCAATGCCAGCTGCGATGGTGAATAAAGACATTAGGTAGATGGGCAGACTACACAAAATGCTTCTCAAAAGAGTCAATCTACCCCCCCGGATAAAAGCTTTGACTTCCAGCCTGCCAATCTCTTATGAAACCTCTCAATAACTAGATCCCAAATTGCTATGCACTTATAAGGAGCACCAAGAGGAAGACCAAGATATGAAGAAGATGATCAACTCCGCACCCAAAAAACGGGCCAACACATGAACATTAAGCACATCGCCAACCGGAATGAGTGCACTTTTGGAGAGGTTGACCCTTAGTCCCGACATAGCTTCAAACAGGAGAAGGATGCACCTTAAGTAGCCCAAATTACTCTCGGCCGGATTGCAAAGAACAAGGGTATCGTCAGCAAAGAGCAAATGGGATATCATCAAACCCTCGGAATGAGGATTAGCAATATGAAAGTCGTTCAAGAAACCTTCCTCACCTGCTTTAATCACCAATCTACTGAGCGTCTCCATAACCAAAATGAATAATAAAGGCGACAACGGGTCACCTTGCTTTAAGCCTCTTGAGCTTGAGAAAAAACCAAATGCTTCACCATTAACTAAGATAAAGAAGCGCACAGTGGAAATACAAAAAGAGATCCATTTCCTCCACTTGTTTAGAAAGCCCATTTTCTCAAGAATAGCCAAGAGGAAACTCCAAGAAGCATGATCACAAGCCTTCTCAATGTCAGGCTTACAAAGGATACCAGAAATCCCAAATCTAATATAAGAATTAATGCACTCATTAGCAACCAAGGCAACAACAACAACAACAACAACTCCCAGTGTGGGTCCCGCTTTCGCGGGGTC
>NCQV01063807.1:0-11233 GCA_002740545.1 Lophocereus schottii
TGTGTTAGTGTACTCTCAATTCTAACACCAACATTACCAACGCAATCAAACAAACAATAGGAAAGAAAACAAAAGAAAATAAAACACTTAGTCAATTTCGTAAGACTAACTCAATAGTTAATAGATTGGTCCCTAACAATGGCGCCAAAAACTTGACATGTCCGCAAGCACACAGATGTCATAGTATAGATTCAAAGATCGTCCTCAGGGACCAAAGTAATCTATGGAGCCCTTTCTGTTAGAAAATACTAAGCAGTTACTTAATCGAGGATTTTGGTTTGACAACTTCAAATTAATTGATTCTAAATTCAATTAAGGAAAAACACCTAAGGATTTATTTTGTTAAGAAAGGTGTTGGATCAATACGATTACCATGTGCTTTTCTCTAATCGGAAAATTTCGAGAAATTGCAATGGATCTAGAATTTAGTCTATTATTTTAAAATCGACCAAGTTGCCTAAACCAAACCAAATTCGTTCCTTTAAACTAATTTGTCTTAACCTAATTTCATTATTTTTTATTACTTTCTCATCCTCCCAACTTGCAAATCTCTCTTTCGAGTCATCACTATATTAGGTCTTATCAAACAGTCTAACAATTGAATTTCACCTTTCAGTTCTTCATTCAATTGCCTCAAGGGTGCAAGCAAATTTAGCCGAGTCCTCTCACAACATGATAATCACTTGATAAAACGAAATCAAACCAACATAAAAAGCAAGCATAATTCTGTTGAATATAAAATGATCCAACTACACTTCTATTAACAAAACAAGTCCGTAAATAAGATAAGCTACACACTCATGATTAAAAATTAAATAACTAACCAAACAATTTAGCGAGATATGAGAGGGAAGGGCTTGGCAATAATGGCCTTCAACAAAGTCTTCAAACTGCCAACAAAGCCGAGTTCCTCACTCAAGATTTCTCACTTGCACAAAAATAAAACTAAAACCGTAACTACCTAAGTAAAATTTTGGAGAATAGAAATGATTATCTATGTAGAAAATTTTGGAGAATAGAAATGACTATCTATGTGTGTCTTCTCTTTTTTACTGCTGAGGGATGGGTTTTAAGTAAGAACTCGAGCATTCTCGACCACACAGTAGAAGGAAGAAGAAGAGGCTACGGTTACTAGCTTGCCACGATCCATGGCAGACACTACGGTCTGACCATGGTCTTGGTTGGAAACCAAATTCTCTGCTCTTTTGTTGCTCCACAGGCACAACATCTTAGGGGCATCCGTAGGAGGTCAACATATACCCAAATAAGGGTCAAATGTTGGGCCAAAATGGTCCAAATTCCTACAAATATCATCAAACAACCATACCCAAGTATAAAATGAGAATAGGAGTATAAATGGCAACTTAAAAAGCACATAATTCACCTAAAAATGTAACAAAATGATCCTAAAATAATATATGCGTTAAGTACTTATTAGAATCCTTGAAAGAGGAACCCTATATTACTCATGACGAGATCAAGGCTCAAAACGAAGAAGAGTCTACCCTAGTTCAAGAAGGGGATAAGGAATAAAATGAGATCACTTCAGATGTTGATGAGAAAAGGGTTGAATCAACGCCCACCTTAGAGGATATAGCTTGTATTGTCCCTCAAACTCACTCTTATCCTCCCCATTGTTTCATTTTGAGAATGGAGGTAAACATCGCCAAAACAACACTATTTTCATTTTCAATGAACATGTTTTGAAATGTATCTTTGTATAGGATGTTGCCTCTAGGTGCTGGTCATGTTTTGCTTGTTGGATAATGGATGCTTGATTATTATGTAAGTTGTCATGAATCCTACAAACACCAATGGGAAGGATTCCCATGTGCTTCTTTATCCCCATTGCACAAATACACACTAAGGGAGGCATGTGAGAAAACCATCCACATAAATGAAACACGGGAGACAGTACTATTAGTAAGAGCAAGCCTCAAATTGCCTTATTAGTGGTGATGCCAAACATAAGTGAAGGACGGGAACCTTCAACCCTTGTAACTCGCCAAGAGTTTGATAAAGAAATCCCAAAAGAACCCATCCCTAAGGTCCCGCTACCTATCAAAATGGTGTTGGGAGAAAGCTCGTATAAGGGTGATCAAGAAACAAGTGACACCTCTCTTGAATATGATGAAGTTGAGTTATCTTATAATCAGTGTGTTGGGTTCTTTAATGAACTCATGAGGTCTAGGACTGCTACTCATTGCTTTGATGTTCACCTAAAGATCTTGAACAATGCCACGCATTTAACAAGAGACCTTGGTACCGTGTGCATTTTCAAACCTAGGAATGGTAAAAGGCATGCACGGTTGTTGTCAAAGAATTTTAATCCCAATGATTTGAGGGAGAATCCTTCTCAAGAGAGGGAGGTTAATGCATACCAAGCTTAACATCCAACTTGTGGCTACACCCTCATCTACAGCAAAGTCCAAACCAACTTTCCTTAATTAAGATGGTCACCACTGCAGCATTTCACTCTGGTTTGACTTGGTTTCTCACCAATGAAACAATGTCCAATTTGGGCAATCTATACTTTGTTGGAAAGCTTAGGGGTTTAAGTATAGGATGATATAATAAAATTACAAGTTAGTTGCATTTTAATTCTCTAATGTGATGAAAACCCCAACATACACAATACAAGTTTTTATTGGAAAACTTGCTAAATTTGGGTTAAGTTTAAATCCTACTAGATGAAGCCCAAAAGAGGCACTCGCAAGCTTCACTGATTCCCTAAGATTTATATTATGACCCTATGTTCTAAAACTTGGCATTGGTTTCCAATATTAATAGACATAACTCAAATATGTGGAGTGTGCATAAAATTTCAGTTTTGACACACTCTGGAGTTTGGCCTTGATTAAGGAGGATATAGTTATTATCTTTGAGATTAATTAGAATGGGATCATTCTAGACATACCAAGGATAATTTTTCATGGGATGATTCTACACATACCAAGGAAGATTTTCCAAGTGGTAAGACCCCATTGGAGGCATAGGACCTTATAGAAGCCTTCTAGGAGGGGGAAGAATCCTTAAAAAATACAGCTAACCTTGGTTGTAATTATCTTAATAATTTGGTTTGTTTTCCTAAAATAATTTGTAATCTCCTATTAGTACACTTGTCCCACTATTGTAACAGCTATTCTTCCCTCCAATTTTGGGTATTTATAGACCCCATTACCTCCATATAAACTCATACTTAAATTAATGATATGAGAGCTCGATGCTTGATATTTTCTCAAAATCTCAAATTTCTTTACCTCTCTTGGGAGGGTGGTGAAATTGACTTCATCCCTTTAATTTAATCCATGGCGCCTTGGCTTTAGAGGATTAAAGGGTGGGGTGATTTAATCTAGGTAGTGGTTTAACCTTTAGCTTATATATATCTCCTTTGATCATTGTTGTTACTAGCTTATTTAAACAAAATCCATTAAAAAAAAAAAAACACAAGTCTATCTTGCTTGATTGTTGATATTGGCTTGACGCTGTGATCTTGTTGGATTATCATTGTTATTTTGTGGTCTTTCTCTCTCTTGGATCTTCTTGGGGTAGATTGATCTTCATCAACATATGGGGCTCATTATCAAGGGTTTATACCTTTCTTTATTTGGCCAAAGGAAGTCACCCATGGATCAAAAGTACTTTAATAGGCTAAAGTGATGCCATGGACTACAATATTCTTGCTTAAGTAAGCTGTCTTGTATTAGGCTTTCATGGATGCTTGTTTTTGGTCTATGACATGTCTAATAATATCAAATACATAATATTTGCATTAAAATATATTTTCTTATTTTGGGAGGTGAGAACTCTCCACTGAGCAATGGTTTGCTCACCCTCCTCATCTTTCCCCTGCCAACTTATGGGTTTAGGCACATTAATTTCTCTTGGCATGCTCTTTTATGGGTTCTGGTTGCTTATTGTTATTGCCCATCTAGGTTATATGTCTAGATGTGTCATGTATATCGTAAATTTAGAAGATGTATTAGGTTATGTTGGTTGTTGTCATGCGTGTGTGTGTGTGTGTGTGTGTGTATGTGTGTAGGAAGACGAGACTACATAGCCCTTATGTGTGCCCCATTGAGGTGAGTTTTTCTTCAACATATAGCCATGGAGATAGCTCGAGAGTCTATTCTATATTTGTTTATAATTATGATAGGTTTAAATAGGTTATAATCAATTCAAGGAGAAAATTGGCCAACTTTTAGGGTGGACCTATAGAATTTATAATAGAGATGGATAGAATTATATTTTTTTGAGCCTTAGGACGTCCTGGCAATTTAAGAGGCCCAGTGATAGTTTTGAGGTGTTACAACTATTTTCAGCAGTCTTTTCTTTAGGCTTATCAATCTTTTTACAGTGGCCTGATTGTCTCCACTCATTTAAAGAACTTCATCATGGCTAATTTGCTAGTACATCGAACACCCAGTAAAAAGATGATTAGTAGATTGAGATAATTAAATCCGAAATTCATACTTGTTAATATATTTGTATACATTATAGAGAAGTGTTATTCATTAGCATGTAAGACGTCTTCACCTTAACATATGACAAATTCATCAACAATAAGTCAGTATTCATCAGGAACAATTAGTATTGCCATAACAAAATTTCATTAAAAAAATGTTTATTCAATATGAAATAGCCTAATTCATCAAAATAAAAAAATATTTATCACTAAAATTTATAAGGTCATATTCTTCATCATATCCTTTAGGACCTAGTCAAATTTTCATGTTTATGTCGATATATTTAAAATTTGATCTTAAGCATCATAAAAGAGATTTTCTCCCATCTATATGTTGCCTCATTTATTTTATTAATCATTTATTTGGGCACCAAAAACATTTAAGAACTTCTAATAGCTTGATTTTTAATTATAATTGAGATTATTTTTGTTTTTTATTTGGTTTTGTGATTTTTGTAGGAAATAATATTTTAATAAAACAATTGGTGTGAAAAGCGAGAGTTGGAGATGAAGGCAATGCAATTCGAATGCAAAATTTAGCAATCCGAGCCAAGCCTGATAGCCGAAATCAACCAAAATTTGGCCCAACCCATCATGTATAAAGAGGAGCAGCAATAGGAGAAGTGTTCAGCCCAGCCGATCTTGGTCAACGCATGCTGAGGTCCAACTGCTTTGGTCTTCTGGCTGGTCCATGCTCAATGGAATTGACAGATGACGCTAGGCCCAACATTACATTGATCTAGGATAAAGGACAAGGAAGGAAAAAATATATATGAAAAAAGAAGAAAATGGAAGTCAGCATCTGATCCAAGCCCCTTTGACTTGTTCCCTGTCTACTTAAAAGTAGATCACATGCCTCTGTGAAAAAAGTGGATCTGGTCTAATAATTTCACTCGGCCCAGCTCAGCACCTCCCCAGGCTAGCAAGTAAATGTGCCATGCCTATTTGCTACTTCCCAACCAAATGCATGGTTAGTAGTAATTGCCCGGCCAAGCACCTTTACAAAGGCAAGCCGATTACTTGGTCTATGTTTCTCACGATTTACCACACCGACCTAATCAAGATTTCCAAATTAAGTCAAGGAATTAAATTGCAGTAAGATTATGACATGGATGGTGGTTCTAGAAAATTTTAATTCAAATGGAACATGAAACAGTGATGATTGACAGAGAGTTTGGGTAAAATTTGGAAAGTAATTGGTAGCTTAGGAAATAAGAAAGTTCGTAATTTGGAAAGTAAAAGGGGTAGCTCTAGTATAAATAGGAGTCATAGGGGTGCTTTGTAAATCATCAATTTCTTCTCGTTCATAGTTGCACGTTTAGTTAGTATTTCTAGAAAATGAATTACTCTTTTGATTTGAAATTTAATATAGTTTCTAGTTCTAGTTTTAATTTTAGTTTCAATGTTTATGTCCTCCAAAATTATTTTATTCAAAGTTTTGATTTTTATTCCCTTGTAGTCATAGCTGATGTTGAATATTCATGATTGACGCTCATTGAAGATTTAATATTCCTCACTGACCTTAAGCAGTTGTGATAATATCTTCCTATCTCGTAACTCCTGATTAATTTATTACATTTTTTGTAATTGTTATTATTTTGTTTACAGTTTTAATTATGTTAGATTAGTTTCAATTCCTGTTAGTTGAATGAGTCTGTTTAGCTTGTCTTATTGTTTTTAATTTAATTAATATGGGTAGTTTCTAGTTGCAGTGGTCCAGATTCGACCATGTCCCTATCGACTCGACCCTCACATACCATGACTGACAACCATATGCTTGCAGTTAAAATTTTAATCTGTTTTTGTTCGTAATACGTTTTTGACGCCTTTAGCAGGGACGATTGTTTGAATTTAAGGTCAGTATTTTTCTATTTGTTCGTTATCAGGATTGTTATCAAAATTTTTTGTTAGTAGATTAGTTTCATAATTTTGGTTAGCAGATTGAAATCTTGTCATCTTAATTTCCTTGTTTAATGTCTTCTCACCAAATAAAAATTAAAAATCCCTAAAAAAAGTAAAAATTTTTAAGAATAGAAATAAAGATGGATATTTTCCAATTCCCGTTACAAGAGCGTGAATTATCTTGAGGTATTTTTACTGCTTGAACAATTTTATTGCTTAATATGATTATTGTATAGGGAATTGGGAGATTTTTAGTATGTTTAATGAGAGGGTGAATGGTGATCTTTGAACTCTTTTAGAGTATTTCGAGTTTCTTTCCAAAACTGTTGATGAAGTTATGGATTTGCTTGAGTTGGTGGCTAGGGATACTTATAAGTTCGAAAAGATTACTTGTACTTTTGGGTTTCATGTGTCTTCTAAACTAGATCATTTATGAGAAAAAATTTGTGACTCCTCGTTCTTCTCCCACTTTCATTCCTCAATGTGTCCTTCCCACATGTGACTTGTGTTATGTGTTTGATCATAACTCTGACTCATGCTCCCGATATATTCGATTGAAAGCTAGAGTTGGTAATAGCATGGAAACTACATTTAATTCAATGAAGCATATGGTGCAGAATATGTTTAACTAATTTTCAGAATTGATTCAGAAAGAGAATGAGTGCAATTTTGATGAGAAGGAGCATATGTTTTGAGGAGACTCGTTTAGGGGAGGCGTGTGAAGAGGTTATGGTAGAGGTGTCACCAACATGGTGACTAATTTTGAATTTATTAATCTTGTATCCTGCACCTCACTTGAGTTAGTCCCTACTCCTTTTACTTGTTCACCACCCTCGTCATCCCTTAACTACTCCTTAGAGAAGCCCATTGATGATTATGTGATAACTGACCTCAATGATGATTTGGACCTTATGGATATTGAGATAGAATGATTTAAGGGGAGTGCCAACAAATTTGATAGGTCCCTAGGTAACCATAAATGGTATAATCCCTTAATTGATCTTTACTATTTATACCTAGAGCACATGCCTATGAAAGTTATATGGAACCCCCTTATTCCATTGTTTTTCTAACTTTTCTTAGGATTTTGACAAATTGAAGAGGGAAATTGCCATTATTCATATATTCAATTATGTCCTCTTACCTGCACTTGTTTGAGATGTATGTGGAGGTTTATGATAAGCTCCTTCGAGCTTTGACTGCATCTGAGTAAGAAGGTAACATCTTGAATAATAAGGAGTGGCTGATCCTCCTCAGACCTTGTTTGGGTTCCACTAAAAGAGGCATAGTTCGGGTACAATTAGTACTTGACTTAGTATTATTGTTCTATGTCTTCTATATAATTATTTGTGTTTTTTCTTTTCCTATTTCTTTTTGTGTTCTTGAGACTCCTTTTTCAACAATGTGAACATTGTATGATTTTGTATGGGGTAGGACCTATACCTCAAAATTTTTGAAAAAGAAAAAAAAAAAATTTAGAAAATAAAACCAAAAGAATTTTCCATTTTTTTGTGATTTTTGGGGAGTTGTACTATTTTGATTGACTTTGACTCCATGTGACTTAATATTAGGTTTTATATAAGTATAAGTGCATGATAGACCTTAGTCCAAAGAGTGACATTCCACTCCTCAGTTCTAACCCCGTTAATCTATTACAATTTTGAGTCTAGCCCTTATTTATATATTACCATTGTCTTAGGGTATTAAGCATCTGTGATTGATTCTCTCACTTGTCTTGCCTTTGTTTTTGCTTTTCTTTTAAAAAAAGAAAAAAAATTAAAATAAAAAGAATCTTAGACTCCAAAGTGACAAGTATCCCTTTGAGGCACGCATTACTGGCCGCTACCCCGTGAGGCAATCCTACTACTAGAAAAGCTTGTTTTCTAAGTCAGTGAGTCAATAAAGTAATCAAGTGAAATTGAGCAAGATTCTAGTAAGCCTAGCTCTTAAAGTGATGGTACACTTACACATAGCACACTAGGATGGATTCACTATTATGATGGTCTATGAGGTGGAGAATTAGGGTATAGGCGTCATCTGTGGGACTAAGAGTCTTAATATCTACATAGTGCTTGTAAATATCCGATATTTGGATTGCAGGGGTGATTTATTAGTCAAGTATGTATAATTTTTCGTTGGGTATATTGGGTACATTATATTTGAAAAATTAAAAAGATTTATCAGGCAAGCATGTGCAATTTTTCTTTTTTTAAAGATTTTACGGGTATATCTTCTGCAAATTCTCATAAGACCTCACTCATACACTAGGGGGAACATAGGGTAAAGGGTTTGTTGCACGTGCTAAGTACGACAGTGATTCTTACAAAAGTGAATTAAACATTTAGGATAGATTTTTATTTTATTTTATTTTAGTCGATAATGAGCATAATCTAGGTATGGAGGTATTTGTTTGGGCACCAAAAATGACAATGTAAATAATTCTAATTGCTTAGTTTTTTTCTCCTAATACAGATTATTTTTGGATTTTATTTGGTTCTATGATTTGTATGAAATAATGATTTAGTGAAATGATAGTGTGAAAAAACAAGCAATATAAGTTGGAGACTCAGACAATGTAATTTGAATGCAAAATCTAGCAATCCAAACCAAGCCCAATAGTCGAAATCAAGCAAAAATTCGCCCAATCCATCATGTATAAAGGGCAGCTACAACCGCCCAGCCCATCTTTGTTGATGCTTGCTCCCTCCCAGCTACCAACAAAAAGAAGTAAATGGAAAGAAGGAAAAGAACATAAAAAAAGAAGGAAATGAAGGCTAACATCTGACCTAACCCCGCGTGACTTGTTCCCCATCCACTTACCAGCAGATCATACGCCTCTATGAAAGAATTGGGTATGTTCTAATAATTTCGCTTGGCCTAGCTCAGTACCTCCCTAGACCAGTGAGCAACACCCGCACGTGCCATGGCTAGCCCACTTCCCAACTCAATGCATGCCTAATATTAATTGCCCGGCCAAGCACCCATGTGACTCGCAGTTTAGCACACCGATCTAATCAAGTTTTCCAAATTGAGTTATGGAGTTAAATTGCAGCAAGATTATGACATAGAGGTTAGTGCATAAGAAAGTTTATAATTCAAAAAGAATGGGGGATAGCTCTATTATAAATAAAGAACTTCCGGGTGCTTTCTAAATCATCAATTTCTTCTTGTTTATAGTTGTATGTTTCGTTAGGAGTTCTAGAAATTTTTATATGCTCAATTACTCTCTCGCTTCAAAATTTAATACAGTTTTTAGTTCTTGGTTTAATTTTTAGATTTATTTATTGTATCTTCCAAAATTATCACATTCAAAGTTTTGATTTTTATTTCATTAGGTGCATAGTAGATATTGAATATTCGTGATTGATGCTCATTGAAGATTTAATATTCCTCACTAACCTTAGGCGATTGTGGTAATCTCTTTCCTATCTCTTTGGTTTTGATTAGTTTATTACTTTTTTGTGGTTGTTATAATTTACTTTATGTTTTAAATTATATTTAGATTAGTTTCAATTTCTATTAGTTAAATGACCCTGTTTAGTGTGTCTATTGCCTTCCATTTAATTAATATTGGTTAGTTTTTATTTATAGTGGCATAGACTCGACCCTATCCCTATGGGCTCGACTCTCAAGTACCATAGCTTACAACCGTACATTGCAGTTAAAATTTTATTCCCTGTTAGATCGTAACATCATTTAGTATCCATAAGTCAGACTTCGACAACAATCCTAGTCGCTTTATTGTAGGGCTCTACTATTCATAGAATCATGTGTGATAGTCAAGGTGCAAGCAACCATGCTTTTGTAGTGATTATTGTTCATGTACGGTTTGAGTTGACTTGCTTATGGCAAGAGAATAGGCTATTGTTGTTTATCTCAACCTCACTTTTCGACATTGTTTCACATAACGCCTTCTGGCTTAGTACTTGGAATCTTAAAGTATCTGCCTTTTATCAGAATTCATACTTGCAAGGATGGATTTACGTGACATTTCATTCAAAGCTATTGATCAAAGTTATCACAAAAATTATAAAAGAACATTCCTCCTTTTAAGCACTTCATAACCAAGTCTTTAAAATGAAAATTATATGTTAGAACACCCAAGGTGTTCAAAAGTCACAAGCATTACAAGAGCTAAATTCTTAACAGAACTCATAAGCCTAACTTTATCTTTCTTCTAGAAACTTTTATTAGGAAACTAACATTCGTAGAGTTTTCTTTTAAATGGATTTCAATATTATGCCTTTGTCCCCCTAATTAACCCTTCCAAGGAGAGAGTTTTTAGGAATAATCAAAATATGCATGAATTCAATCTTAGTAAAAACTAGTGTTAGGTCCATGCTTCGCATGGATTGTTATAATTTTCTTGTTGAACAAATCTCCATGTGAAAAATCAACATATTTATAAAATATATTGTTGGGCAAAACTCTTGCTCATGTCTTCCAAAATAAATTAATATTTTAATAAATATAGTCTAGAAGTCCAATTTTTTAATAACTGAAGTATACACAGTTAAACCCATGGCCTTGTTCAATCTAATTTTACGAAAAATATAATTTTAATTGTACTTATTTGTAACTAATTATTTAAAATATTTAATGAATCCATTTTTCGTTTAATTATGAATGTACCAATCCCATCGATTTATACTAAGTCTTGAAATACTACTTGCATTCATTCTTGTTGCTTTAGAGAGTACACAGCCACAAGAGGGGGGCGAATTGTGGTGTCCGATTTTCTCAATTTGCTGGCAAACAGTTTTAGGCCCTGTTCGCACAGACTGTTTCTGAGTTGTGCAGAGGCGAAAATCCAATAAAATTGAATGCTGAAATAATGGACACAGGATTTTTATGTGGAAAACACCT
>NCQV01063811.1:3213-14037 GCA_002740545.1 Lophocereus schottii
GTGGTGGTGGTTAGTAGTAGTAGTAGTGTTTTCCTACTATTATTAGTTCTATTAGTATTTAATATTTTTTAATTAATTTTTAGTTAATTAGTGGTGAGTCATAGAATATTTCAAGCCTGTCCTCCGATGGGGAAGGGGTAAGGAAGATAGTAGGGTTTAATAGGCTGTGTTTTGCGTCTTGAAATATTTGGACGCTTATTAGCAAGTCTGTAGAATTAGTTAAAGCTTTATAGACGTAAGGTTAACACAGCTTATATCCAAGAGACTAAGTGAGTTGGAGCCAAAGCTCGTGAAATTGATGGGTATAATTGTGGTATTCGAGGCATTCTAGAGCTAGAAATGTAGTTAGTATTGTGTTCAAAAAAGAGTTAGCTGATCAGGCTGTAGAGGTGAGGCGTAAGAGT
Source organism: Lophocereus schottii (assembly GCA_002740545.1). Taxonomy (NCBI): domain Eukaryota; kingdom Viridiplantae; phylum Streptophyta; class Magnoliopsida; order Caryophyllales; family Cactaceae; genus Lophocereus; species Lophocereus schottii. The sequence goes on from NCQV01063811.1 coordinate 3,618, forward strand.
GACCGCTTCATGTTAATTAAGATGGTGGTGGGGTAGTAATCATCCATGTGTTATGTGTCTATGCAACATAATGAGGGCAGGCGGATGACAATAAGAGGGAATTTTAGGAATTAAAAGAATTAATGCAGAGTATACAATAAAGTGAGAGACTCTTTTTGGGAGGTGATTTAAAAGCACATGTTAGAAATAAGGGTAGATGGGTATGACAGGAAGCATGGAGGTTTCGATTATAGGGAAACAAACAATGAAGGGGTGTCAATTTTTGATTTTATGGCTGCCAATGATCTAATGATTGTCAACTCTCATTTTAAGAAGAAGGAGGATTACTTGGTGACTTTTAGGAATGACCATACTAAGACTCAAATAGACTACTTTCTTATTAGGCAAATAATGGATTGGTGTGTAAAGATTATAAAGTGATACCTAGTGAATATTTAGAGACTCAACATAGACTATTGGTAATGGATGTGTGATTAAGAATTTGAAGAGGAAGAAGAGAAATGTCGGAGATCCTAGAGTTAGATGATGAAATCTTGCTGTAGAGAACACTAATCTATTATCAGAGAATATTAAACCAGAAAGGAGTCGGGAGCATGTAGATGACGCAAATACAATGTGGGAATAGTGGTTAAGTGCATTCGAAGGTCAGCAGAGGAAGTCTTAGGAATATCTAGAGGGGGTAGGGGTAGAATAAAAGGAGCTTGGTGGTGGAATGAAGAGGTGAAAGAGAGAGTCAAGAGAAACAAGATGCATACGCTGCCCTAATTGGTTGTAGATCAGATGAAGAAAAAGAAATTAATTTTGTCAAGTGTAAGGATGCTAAAAAATAGCAAAGAAAGTTGTCACTTTAGCAAATAACAACACATATGAGAAGTGATAACAGAAGCTAGAGACTAAGGAAGGGGAGAAGGATGTCTTCAAGTAAAAAAGGGTGAGGGATAAGAAAACAAGAGACTTGGAAAATGTAAGGTGTATTAAAGGGAATGGCGGTAAAGTTTTAGTAGAGGATGGTAAAATAAGGGAGAGACGGCGGAATAACTTTTCTAAGCCCTTTAATGGCAAGTTGAGTGAGCATTCACAGGGAATTGAGAGAGGGGATTATGAGGGGCCGCAAAACTAAAGGTTTTACAGTCGTATTAGTAAATAGGAGATTAGAGACACATTAAAAATGATGAAGACTAGAAAGGCTTTGGGCCTGAACTATATCCATGTGGAAATCTAGAAGTGTTTGGGTGAAGCAGGGTTTATGTAGTTAACGAAGCTTTTTAGTGTCATTTCTAGGACTGCAAAGATGCCTCGTAAATGGAGATTTAATACAATCATCCTGCTCCACGAGAATAAGGGTGATATCCAAGATTGTGATAATTATAGAGGTATTAAATTGCTTAGTCACACTATGAAGTTGTGGGAAAGGGTGATTGAGATAAGGTTAAGGAGGGATATTTTAGTTTCAGAAAACTGGTTTGGCTTTATGCTAGAAAGATCAACTACGTAAGCAATTCATCTCATAAGAAGATTCATAAAATTGTATAAGGATAGAAAAAAGGATCTTCAAAGGTATTCATAGATCTAGAGAAAGCATATGATAAAGTACCAGGTGAGGTGTTATGGGAGAGTTTGAGGAAGAAAGTAGTGTCGGAGACGTATATGTGAGCTATCAAGAATATGTATGAGGGAGTGAAAACAAGTGTAAAGACAACAGGAGGAGACACGGGTGACTTTCCTATTGACATTGGACTCTATCAAGGGTCAGCTTTCAGTCTATTCCTTTTCACTATTGTTATGGATGTACTCACAAGAGGGATTTAGGACGAGATACCATGGTGTATGTTGTTTGTTGATGATATTATTCTTATCGATGAGACTAGAGATGGGCTTAATGGCAAGTTAGAGCAATTGAGGCATACCTTATAATCTAAGGGATTTAGATTGAGTATATCAAAGACCAAATACATAAAATACAGGGTCAGTGGTGAGGAAGCAGGTGAGAAAGAAGTCACCATGGGTGGTGCAGCAATACTAAGAGCTGAGAAATCCAAGTATTTAGGCTCCCTTATTGAGGAGAAAAGAGATATTGATGAAGATATTAACCATCATATTCGAGTTAGATGGTAGAAATGGAGGAATGCTTCCAGAGTATTACGTGATAAAAAAATTCCTATAGGATTGAAAGGAAAAGTTTATCGTACAATAGTCAGAGCAACTTGTTATATGGTTTAGAATGTTGGTCAATCAAGAACCCTCATTTCTAGAGGCTAATGGTAGTAGAGATGAGAATGATTAAATGGATAAGTGGAAATGTGAGATTGGATAGAATTGAGAATAAAGTGATTAGAGTGAAAGTAGGAGTTGCACCCATAGAAGATAAAGGAGACTAGACTAAGATGGTTTAGTCATGTTAAGAAGAGGAGTGAAAAGGCACCAAAGAGGATTGATAATCCATATTTTATATATAATTTTCTCATTCAATTTACCTGGTTTTAAGTCTTTGAAATATATTTTTATAAGTAGTAAATAATGCATATTTTATATGATTTTTAGGTACAAATAAAACAAATAAATTTATTTATGAAGGTGATTAAGTGGATTCAGTTTTGTCCAATCTCCCAAGTTTGGATGCTCAGAAGCCCAACCCAGTAGCTATTCCTACTCTCACTCCTTCACAGCTCTACTGGGCCAGCCGTAGTCTGTTAATCCACAGCCTAATACTCAAGTCAACCTCCACTTCACTCATTCTCTCTCTTTCTCATGTCTAGGCCTATTCCTTTCACTGTTGTCCATCGACAATTCAGCAGCCAGCTTGTCCTACTCTCCCTCCTTTATCCATATGCTTGGGCTTGCCCATAGCCCAGTCCAAGCCAGCTACGTCACTCCCTCTCTACCCTCACTCAGTCTCACTGTCCACTTGGTTGGGCCCGATTCCAGCGGCCCAATTCACTACCCCATCAAATGCTCCCCTAGCCTCCTTTGTTCTCCTTGATCCAGTGCCTGCCTCATAGCCCCATATGGGCTAGCCCACGGCCCAAACACTCCATCAATCCCAATCTGCTGATTGAACCCACATTACTCCAGCAGCCAAATTCTCTTCTAATGAGAAAAACCTAGTCAAAGCTAATTAATTTTGATTAATTTTAGCTTAAGACTAGCTCTTTTTCATGTAATTTAACAGTCAAGAATTAATTGAAATTAATTTTTATTAATTTTTGGACACCAAATGGGTTGGATTTCCAATATAAAAAGGGGCCAAGGTTGGAGCAATTCATTCATCCATTCATCCACGCAATCATCCAACCATCTAAGCGTTCTTTGCTCTCCCATCTTCCATCTTTCATTTTTTTAGAGACTCTTCCGTAAGACAAAATCATTTGAGTTGAGGAGTTCAGAAGAAAAATAACCTTTGTTAGCTATTTGTCTCTTTTCTTCCTATCTCATTTGTGAGTCAAACTTGAGAGATTATGCTTAATTATATCATTTTGTGTAATTGAGTACTAAAGTTTGGGCATATGAAGTGAAATACACCAATTTCAATAGTGTTTTTTGCCAACTATGGCCTACTAGAATACACTTCTAGGATTAGGATGGATCCTTGATAGTAATATTGTTTTGCTAATTTGTTACGGGGTTATTTTTTTATCTTTAAATGCATAATTTGAGTTTATACTTGAACTTAACCTATTTATGCATCTTCATACTATTGTTTCATGTTGGTTACAATAGTATAATTTGCTATCACAAATGAATATTAGACCTTGTAGGCTAACATGGCATTATGCAATTGGGCTTAAAATTATAATTGTCAAAATTGAATAATTTATACTAGAAATCATATGAATTATGTCTAAAAAGAATGATTCATGTCAAATCACCAGATAGATAATCTCATTTGATAATTATAATTATCTTTTTTTATTTACGACCAAATGCCTACAGTTTAGATTGAACAAGAGACAAACTAAATCTCCATTTGAATTAGTGAATCAATATTTGCATCAATGATGAAATCCAAAGTCTTAGATCATTCTTTAATCTAATTTCACTCTACTTGATTCATTTGCTTTTCTTTTATTCCCTTAAATCCACACCAATAATTGAACTTCTCAATTGAACTATTCTTTATGATCAGAAAAGTTAAATTGAAAATTGCTATTGTTCCTTATGAGATCGACACCCTATACTCGCTGGTTTACAATTAACCCTGTATAGTTGCAAGTAAAAAGGGGTTTTAAAACTGAACATGAAATCCACGTCAAATTTTTGCACCATTGCTAGGGAATGAATATTAATTTTTGAATTTTTCTCTTCCTTGTATTTTTTATTTGTTTTTTCCTATCCCCCACTAATCTAATAATTTAATTTATTTTCTTTATTCTCAACCCCATCGCTTTTATTTTCATTGTTTCATTTTTCTTTTATTCCCCAATCCCTCGTAATCTAACCATTTTCTTTTTGTTCTTTGCATTCCTTTCTAATCTAACTATTTTCTCCATCCCTTCTTATCTAATCTAATCTAATATAACATAGCTCTTTTATTTCTGTTGTTTTCTTTATTTTATATAATCTAACAATCACCCTCCCTTTTATTTCCTTTATTCTCTTTTCGTTCTATTTTATTTTTCATCTTGCTTTATTATTTTTTTTCATTTCTCCCTCTTCTCGTGGATCTTTTATTTCTTTATTTTTATTTATTTATTTATTTCCCCTTATTTCCTTCTTATTTCATTTGACGGTTATTGTGGTGGTGATTTTATTCTATTCTCTTGATTGTTTGTGAATATATGCATTCTAGATGTTTTTTATGCTTAGATCTTGAATAATATAATCCTAAAATTGAACGCTCTCTTCATCAGAAAGAGCTAAGGAACATTAATCTAAGAAAAAGATAGTTAAGGAACAAACCCCACCACCTAAGCAACTTAAAGAGTATTTTACTTCCACCACTTATGACTCACCTACAAGAATGCACATGCCCACTGTGTGGGGCCATTTTAGATTCTACATTATCTTATCCCAATGCGCTCGTTATTCTAGAGGCTAGAATCTGAAAATGCTTTCAAGCATGTCAATGCATTTTTGTAGATTTATTCCACTGTGTGTTTGAATGATATCTTTGATAATGCTCTTTGCTTGCAGCTTTTCCCGTTCTCTTTAAAAGATAAAGCTAAAACTTGGTTGGATACTAAGATAAATATCCCCACTTGGGATCAATTGTAAAAGAAATTCTTGAAAATGTTTTTCTCTATTGGTAAATTGACTGCCTTGAGACATGCTATAACTAATTTCATATAAAACAAAACTAAGCAATTGCATGAAAGTTGGGAAAGGTTTAAAGAGTTGTTGCGAACTTGTCCTCACCATAAGGTCCATATGTGGCAACTCATCTGGAGTTTTTATTCGAATTTAGATAAGCACAATAGGCAAATGGTTGATGCATCATATGGTGGTAGTTTCTTGTACAAAACTCCCCAAGAACCTTGGGAATTGTTTGAACATTTGAGTGAGAATTCACACTTGCATGCTACATCCTCACATTCTGATTTTCCTAGGCAATTAGGTAGTAAAGGGGGATTTATGATGTTTTGCATTCAATTAACCTTTTCTAGTAAAGTCAATGCCTTAACTGAGAAATTTGATCAATTAATGTGCATGAGCAAAGTATTTAATGTCCCTTGTATGCAAGATGTGTGTTTGATTTGTGCTAGTCCCATACATACTGGGAATGTCCTTTGTGTGGATAAGACTGACTATATGATTGAACAAGTAAATGCTACCCAAGTGTTTCCTCCATCCAATAATCCTCATTCTAATACCTATAATCATGGTTAGAGGAATCATCCTAATTTTTCATGAAGGTATCAAAATGTCGAGGATCCTCAAGCCTAGTCTAGCAGACCTACGCCTCCTAGTTTTTGAAACTAGAAATATGTTCCTCCCTCTTCACATCAAGCTTCATCTGAGAGCTTTAATATAGACAAGGTAGTTTTTGCCTCGGCACATTACCTTTGTTGTGCAAAATATTGACTTTAAGGTCCAAGGAATTGAGTATAAAATGCATATTGTTGACTCTCACTTACAATCTATAGCTGAGTTAGAAATCTAACCTGGGCAAGTAGCAGTAGCTGTAAGTAAAAGAGAAGAAGAAAATTTTCCAAGTAACCTCATATAGAACCCTAAAGGCCAATAATTTGAACAATTGAAAGTTATAATAGTTCTTAAGAGTGATAAAGAAATGGATAACAAGGTGAGTGAGAAGGAACATGATGAAGAGGAAAGACTTAAGTCCATTAAAAGTGACCTTGAATCTAAAAAGAAAAATGACCCATCCCCTTCTCCTATTGTGTCTGACCCCACTTTGACATATAAGCCAAGGGTTCCTTACCCTCAAGTTTTGGATGCATGATTTCCTTCCAAGAAAGATTAGCAAAAAGATGATATCTTAGAGACCTTTATGCAAGTTAAGGTCAATCTTTTCCTCTTGGAAGCAATTAGACAAATCCTGGCTTATGCAAAATTCCTTAAAGACATGTGCACTTCTAAAAGGAAATCTAAAGATGATAAGTCTAAAAAGGTCCTTCTAGGTAAACAAGTGAGCTCAATTTTGAAAACTATGTTCAAAGATGCCTATGTCTCTACTATTTTATGTTATATGTCAATCATAAAATTGAAAGGCACTTTTTGACTTGGGTTCTACGGCTAATTTGATACCTTATTCAGTTTTCTTAGAGTTCGGATTAGGTGAACTAAAACCTTCCAGCTATACCCTTTACCTTGCTGATAGGTCAGTTAGGACTTTTAGGGGGCAGCTAGATGATATCTTGGTCCAAATCAATGAAGGATTCTTTGCTATTGATTTTGCTGTGTTGGACATGGACTCTAGTCATGCTTCTAAGGAAATCCATCTTATCATAGGATGACCCTTCATAACCACAGCTAACGGCACAATTAACTATAGGTCGAGAGTGATGGATATCTCAATCATGAACATGAGGGTTAGGCTTAACATTTTCAAAGCTTCTTATCAACCTGTGTTTGAAGATGAATCTGAATGCTTCTTTGTTGATGAAATTTATAAAATGACTTAAGAAGCTTTACCTGCTATTCTGAGCAGTGATCCTTTGTGAACTTGTCTTTTTCATGGGGATTTGAGATTGTTTGACTTAGCAAGTACAATAGATGAGATGGACTCTAATCTAGATTCTATTTCTCATCTTGAATCTTACTCTTGGGTGTCCACTTATGAATCTCTCCCACCTTCAGCTAGTTCTCCTATGCCACCTTCTATTATGTCCCCGCCTAAACTTACATTGAAACCTCTCCCTAATTCACTTAAGTATGTGATTCTAAGCCCTAAAGAGACTCTACCTGTTATTACATCTTCTCTTTTATCTTGTGATCAAGAAGAAAAGTTGATTCGTGTCTTATTTAATCATAAGGGTGCTATTGGGTGGTTAGTTACTGATTTGAAAGAGAGTAGTCCCACAATATGTATGCACAGAATTTATTTAGAGGATGATGCATACTAAACTTGTTAGAGAAATACAATGTAGATTGAACCCCTACATGAAGTTGTTTAGAAAGAGTTAGTAAAGCTTTTAGACGCTCACATGATCTACCCTATTTCTGAGAATTAATGGTTCAATCCAGTTTAAATAGTCCATATGAAATCTGGCATAACCATGGTTAAAAATAATAATTGTGAACTAATTCCTACTAGACAGACTATAGGGTGGAGGGTGTGCATTAACTATAGAAAGCTGAATTTTGTCACTAGAGATGACTATTTTTCCCTCCCATTCATTGATCAAATTTTGAAGAAATTAGCTAGATAAAGTTTTTATTGGCTTTTAAATGGGTATTCTGGTTACAATTAAATACCTGTGTACCTTGTGGACCAAAAGAAATGACCTTTACATGTCCATCGGGCACTTTTGCCTATTCGACGATGCCTTTTGTGTTTTGTAATGCATCTTCCACATTCCAAATATGCGTGATGATCATATTTTCTGACTATATTGATAATTTTATACGAGTGTTTATGGATAATTTCTGCGGTTTTTGTTCTTCTTTTGATGTGTGTCTTGCTAATTTATCTATTTTGCTAAAGCGATGTAAAGAGGTGAATCTCGTCTTAAGTTAGGAAAAAAGTCATTTCATGGTCCAAGAAGGGATTATGTTGGGTCATAAAGTGTCTAAAAAGGGGATTGAGGTTGATAAAGCCAAGGTTGATCTGATTTCTAATCTGCCTATGCCTTCTTCTATGAAACAAGTCAAATCTTTCCTTGGTCATGTTGGTTTCTATAGGGGATTTATTAAGGATTTCAGTAAAGTGGCTTGCCCACTTACTAATCCCGTACCAAAGATGCTTCTTTTGTGATTGATGAGTCTCATGTGAAAGCTTTTGAAAAGCTTCGATCTTTGTTGTTGCCACCCCCTATTGTGCAGGCCCCTGATTTTTTTCTTCCATTTGAGATTATGTGAGATGCATCTGATTTTGCTATTAAGGTTATTTAGGGTTAAAAGCTGAATAGAATGCCTCATCTCATTTACTATGCTGGTAAAATTCTAACTAATAGTTAAAAGAATTACTCTACTACTAAAAAAGAGTTGTTAGCTTTAGTATTTGCACTGGATAAATTTCGTCCATACCTTATGTGTCTAAAAGTGATTGTGTTTATTGATCATGCTGCATTAAAACACTTATTAGCTAAGCATAACACTAAAGTAAGACTCATTAGATGGATTTTATTGCTCCAGGAGTTTGACATTGAGATAAAAGATATGAAAGATTCTGAAAACTCAGTTGCAGACCACTTGTCTAGAATCTTTATTAAGTTTACTAATGACTTATTTGGGTTTCTGAGCCTCTCCCTTGATTTGTTCACATTGCGAACTACTTTATCACTGGATTCCTCCTAACTAGTCCAAACCAGAAAAAGATATGTTCTTCTTATAAGTAAGACATTACTATTAAGAAGATCTCTATCTTATCAAACATTGTACTGACTAAGTAGTACATAGATGTGTCCCTGAGAGTGAAATTCATAAGTATTTTGATCATTTGTCACTCGTATGCCTGTGATCGTCACTTTGGAGGTCATAGAACAACTACTAAAGTCCTACAAAGTGGTTCTTGTTGCCCAACCTATTTAGAGATGTTTATCGATTCTATCCTACTTATGAACATTATCAACGTATGGGTGCCCTATCCCTTCATGATATGATGCCCTTTTCCTCTATTCTGGTAGTTGACGTATTTGATATGTAGGGCATTGATTTCATGGGTCCCTTTCCCCCATCTTTTGGCTTTGTATACATATTGGTTACTATTGATTATGTGTCAAAGTAGATGGAAGCTCTAGCTACTAGGGCCAATGACCATAAAGTTGTGGTCTAGTTTGTAAAAGAGTGTATTTTCTATCGGTATGGTACCCCTAGAGCTCTTATTAGTGATGGAGATAGCCATTTTAATCATTGATCTTTTGAGGTTTTGCTTAAAATGTATTCTGTGACTCACACAGTAGCTACTCCTTATCACCATCAGACTATTGATCAAGTTGAGGTGTCTAACCATGAGATTAAGTCTGTACTTGAGAAAATGGTTCAGTCTAATAGGAAAGACTGATCTTTGAGATTGCATAATGCTCTTTGGGCTTATTGTATTGCTTATAAGACTCCCATTGGGATGTCTCCTTCCCAGCTTCTTTTCAATAAGCCTTGTCACTTGTCAATTGAACTAGAATACTGTACTTTTGGGCTATTAAAGCTTTTAATTTTAATATAAAACAATAGGTTCTGACTATAGGTTTCAATTAAATGAATTGGATGAATTGCATAATGAAGCATATAAGAATGCTAAGATTTATAAAGCTAAAACCAAAGCTTTTCATGATAAAACTATTTCTCGTAAATCTTTTGAACCTAATCAGAAGGTTCGACTTTTTAGTTCTAAGCTTAAGCTATTTTCTGGCCAGTTGAGATCTAGATGGGATGTCCTTTTGTTGTCCAACAAGTGTTTTCCCCTGGAGCGGTCCATATTTTGGATCCACAAGATGGTTGAGTTCTGATGATCAACGGCCAATGTTTGAAACCTGTTGTAACTCATCTTATTGAGCCTGGTTTGATTGAATCCATCAATCTACTAGACCCAGTTTACTACGATCAGTGGACAGGACCTTATCTAGCTAAGATATAAAACTTAGCCTTTGTTGGGAGGCAACCCAATCTTTTTATAGAGTTTAAGTCTTCTATTTTTGTTTTCTTTTGGGTTGTGCTTGTGTTTTAGAGTGTGATTCTTCACTTGATTTTTGGCTTTTGTGGTTGGTGATGGTTGTGAAGGTACTTTGGGAGTTTGATTACTAGGCTTATATGGAAACGACTTCCTCATACTATCAGGTTGTATTGCTCTTTTCTCTATTTCTCGCTT
>NCQV01063811.1:15320-28442 GCA_002740545.1 Lophocereus schottii
CCACGACCCAATCTAAGCCAGCTGCATAAGTCCCTCTATCACCTCACTCTCTCTCACTCTCCACCCCGTTGGCCCTGATTCCAGTGGCCTAATTTGCCGCCCCATCAGATGCTTCCCCAGCCTCCTTTGTTCTTCATGATTCAACGCCTGCCTCACAGCCCATATGGGTTGGCCAGCGGCCCAAATGCTCCATCAATCCCAGCTCGCTGATTGAACCCACATTAATCCAGTAGCCAAATTCTCTTTTTGTGAGGAAAACCTAGTCAAAGCTAATTAATTTTGATTAATTTTAGCTTAAGACTAGCCCTTTTTTCATGCAATCTAACAACTAAGAATTAATTGAAATTAATTTGCATTAATTTTTGGTCACCAAAACCAGTTAGATTTTCACTACAAAAAAAGGGTCAAGTTGGACCAATTCATTCATCCATTCATCCACACACTAATCCAAGCATCTAAGCATTATTTTCTCTTCCGTCTTCCATCTTTTGTTTTTTTAAGAAAGTCTTTTGTAAGACAAAATCATTTGGGTTAGGGAGCTTAAAAGGAAAATAAGTTTTGTTAGTTATTTTTCTCTCTTCTTCTCTTCTCCTTTATGAGTCAAACTTGAGAGGTTGTGCTTAATTATAGCATTTTGTGTAATTGAGTGCTAAAGCTTGCGCATAGGAAGTGAAATATATCAATTTTAATGGTGCTTTTGCTAACTGTGGTCAGTTGGAATACTCTTCTATGATTAGGATGGATCCTTGATAATAATTTTTTTTTGCTAATTTCTTATGGGGTTATTTTTGTCTCTTCACTTGCATAGTTTGAGTTTATACTTGAACTTAACCTATTTATGCATCATAATACTATTGTTTAATCATGTTGATTATAATAGTTTAATTTCCTATCTAAAATGGATATTAGACCTTGTAGACCAATATGATATAACGAAATTGTGTTGAAGATTATAATTGTTAAAATTGTATAAGCAATACTAGAAATTAGATTAGTTATGCCTAAAAAGAATGATTCATGCTCAATCACTAGATAAATAATCTCATTTGATAATTATAATCATCTTTTAATTTATGACCTAGTGCTTATAGCTTAGGTTGAACAAGAGACAAATTGAATCCCCATTTGAATTAGTAAATCAATATTTGCATCAATGGTGAAATCTAAGGTCCTAGATCATTCTCTAATTTGATTTCTCTCTACTTGACACATTTGCTTTTCTTTTGTTCCCTTAAATGCACATCGATAATTGGACCCCACAGTTGAACTATTCTTTATAATCGAAAAAGTTAAATTGAAAACCGCTATTGTTCCTTGTGATATCAACACCCTACACTCACTAGTTACAATTAACCTTGCGCACTTGCAAGTGAAAAGGGGTTTTAAAACTGAACATAAAATTTACATTAAGGAGGTGCAAGATGATTAATCTTTTAGGGCATGGAAGGGGTAGAGGACAGCTAAAGAAAAATTGGAATGAGATGATTAGAAATGATTTGAAGTTTGTTGGTTTTATAGAGGACATGACCCAGGATAGAAATTTGTTGAGATCTAAAATTAAAGTTGCAGATTATAGGCAACGTGCTTCTAGTCCTTCATTTGGCTTTTCTTTAAGTAGTGTTTGCTGTTATGTTGTACTGGCAAGTATTCTTTTCTTTGTGTGATGCAATCATGTAGGCCAGTAGATTGATCTCAGCATTGTTTCATTATTGCACCTCTGATCGCTTGAGTCATACCCTTCGCAACTATGGTGCCCCACCTTTGATTGTTTAAACGTAGACTACTAATGGCCAGAGTCATAATATGTCGCCGCTTGCTACTCAAGGCAAGCAAAATTTTTACCCCTCATTTATTGTCCATGTTAATTTATGTTATTTTAAGTATTTAGGTTGTGTGTTTGCTAAATTAGTTTAAAAATTAGAATGAGGTGATTGCTAAATTAGGTTGTGTGTTATTTTAAGTATTTAGGTTGTGTGTTTGCTAAATTAGGTTGTGTGTTTGCAAGTAAAAAGGGGTTTTAAAACTGAACATAAAATTCATGTCAAGGAGGTCCAAGATGATTAACCTTTCAGGGCGTGGAAGGGGTAGAGGACGGCCAAAGAAAAATTGGAATGAGGTGACTAGAAATGATTTGAAGTTTGTTAGTTTTATGGACGACATGAACCAGGATAGAAATCTGTAGAGATATAAGATTAATGTTGCAGATTATAGGCAACGTCCTTCTAGTCCTTCATTTGGCTTTTCTTTAAGTAGTGTTTGTTGTTATGTTATACTAGCAAGTATTCTTTCCTATGCGCGATGCAATCATGTAGGCTAGTAGATCGATCTTTAGCATGGTTTCATTATTGCACCTCTGATTGCTTGAGTCATATCCCTTCGCAACTATGGTACCCCACCTCTGATTGTTTGAATGTAGACTACTAATGGCCAGATTCGTGATATGTTGCCGCTTGCCACTTAAGGCACGCAAAATTTTACCCGTCATTTATTGTCTATGTTAATTTATGTTATTTTAAGTATTTAGGTTGTGTGTTTGCTCAATTAGTTTACAAATTGATTTTCATCTTCTAAAAATCTTCTCAAAATTTTTTTATGTGGGCCTATTGAGAACAGTCTCTTTATGAGCAGTCATATGTACAGGGGTAAGGCTACCTATATTTGGATCTCCCTCGAAACCACAAAAGAGGGACCACACTGGGAGTTGTTATTGTTGTTGTTATTATTGTTGCTGCTGCACAGAAAAAGAAAGGATTGAAGATAAGAGGTGCTAAAGGGTAATAAGCTTTTAACGACCTCCCCTCTAATATCCCAAAATTGCAGTTTCTTGTTTAAGCCACTAAATTATGAAAGTAAGTTAACGAGTATCCATATGCCTGGTAATTGGTGAGAATTTAAGTGTGCCTAAGATTTTATGAAGGAATTTTCAAAAGATGTTTTTCTTAGTTGAATTAATAAGTTGAGATTTTATCATTTTATAGGGCAATCCAATTTTTTTTTTTTTAACTCAATTAAATGTGGCTGTATAACTCAACTTATAAATTTTAATAGTCATGGTGAGTCCTTATAACGCTAAGAATATTCACTTTCTTATTTTCTCTTTTTATAATAACTCCATAATCAAGCATGGATTAATATCTTTTTCTTTTTTTCGTCTTATGGGTTAGTCACATGTAAACTCTACCCACTTAATCTTGGAGCCACTTGCTCGAAATTAAAACGACTCCATATCCATGCCATGACAATATCATTTTATAAAGCTAAATGCTTATCCTTTAAAAGGCAGTTAATGGCTCCCCCTTCTTATTCAACTCAGAAACTCTACCAAATACAATCCTTCTACCACTTCACTTGTCACTCTATCTCTAAATTCAACTACAAGATAATGTTGGACAAAGTTTCAACCTAAAGCAACCTACTGAAAGAGCATTATAAATACCCTCATCCTCCTAACCTTTGCATCACACAGTTGTTAGTGGCTCTATGTTCGAGCTATTGAGTTTATAGCCAATAAATGATGAAAGTCAGTGTTGGCCTTGGTGGACAAACTAGTTTTGTGCATCCTATTGTGAAGCTTCCTGATCAATTTTCCTTGGGCTAAAGATAGGTGTTTCCATGGTGTAGTTGGTTGATATTCCAATCGTAGCTTGGTGTTCGGCTAGTAAGACTCATAATAAGCACACATATATATCCATTTATCTCCGTGCTTACTTTGCTCTATTTGGTAAAATGCTCATAATTCATCCTCATGGCATTGTATCTGTCAAAATCATACCATAATTTTGATTAAAATCATAAACACCATTCATTACTCACACAAAATAGCTTTGTTCACGCTTTTGATCCAAAACCCATTAGAATTCATTATCTTACACCTAATGGTCTTTCCGAATGCTTCATTAGGAATCTACCCTTTTTGTTTGTGATCAATCTTATGGTGTTCACTAAATTAATGAATTTTGATGAAATTATTGGGGATCTAGCTTTTTATAAAATATTATTTCATTGTGTACCAATATAGTGATTTGTTTACTAAATTAATTAAATATTTGGGCTATTAATTAAATATTTGGGTTATTTCAACATCAAGCTTTATGGGCTATCATGCAAATGGGTTCATAAATTAGTTTATCTTTCGTATATAGAATCATATTTTGGGCACAGTTTATGTTCTTAGGCATTAAATTAATTAATACATCTTGTCATGTAGTAATCAGGGTCAAGAAATACAAAACTTCATTGGCTAAGATCAGAGTATTTACATTTTTATGTTCAAGAGGGGTACAATGATGATTAATGACTTTGTTTATGACTTTATTTTGAATCATACAAGCTATACATCATGTTTCATGTACTAATGAATGGTTGGGCTACCGATCAACCTAAATACGCATGTATAACCTAAATGATTCTGTATAGAGATTTAGTCTCACTATGGTTCAAGTTCATGTTCATGGGATATAAGTCTAATACTGTTCAGGTGCCACTTCAAGACAATCAATGAGTAATGTTTTTACTGTTTAAGAAGTAAAATGATATGAAATGTGTGAAATGTTCTTTTACTATATCATATCATGTTGTAGTAAACCCATTTGGCTTACTCTTTTCTGTTTTCCAGTTTGAGGACCTTTAGGAAAAGAACTGAGTTTTGGCCGAGATCATGCTTAGAAGTGCTGACTAAACCCACTTATGCTGGTCTTACTTCAATGTTATTTTGATTTTTAGGGTCTACTTGAATCCCAAAAAGTAGCTTGGAAAGAAAATAAAATATGGAAAAATTAATTTTTCCTTGTTTGGAGTGAATAAAAAGGAAAGGAAAAAAACATGGGAAAAATATGAAGGAAAGTTAAAAAAGTAAAACCCAAAACATTTTTTCACAAAATAGTGAGGAAAATGCGTGAAAAATCTGTCCAAGGGCATTTGAGCCTTCCCCCTCTCTTTTTCGTAGCTATTCTAGCCATGGTTACTACTACTTGTTTTGCCTATTGGCTGTTGTCTCCGTCTCTATCTTCATCTCCCTCCTCCCCTCTTATCGCGTTCTTTGGCTACGACTTCTGATCTGTTAGCTTTTATCTACACTGAGATTGTCTTCATCCCCCACTGAGGTCAGTTAATCGATTAACTCCATAAGGTTCAAATTGGTCTGCTTATCTATTCGTCAGCTTTTTACTCAAATTATCTGCTTTCATTTTGAAATAATTTATGCTAAACAGATAGGTTGGAATTAATTTGTTGGTAACAATTCAAATTCGTGTTATAATTGATCTACTTTGTATTGGTTTTGCTAATTTGTGTTTAAAAATTGATTTGAACCCACAGAAATAGAAAATTACGGTTGTGCTTTTTTGTTGATTTGTTGAAAATTCCAAACCCTATAGTCTGGGTTGTTGTACCTAAGGTGGCGCAGTTTTACTGAAATTTGGACCCGTGGACTAGATGCTCTTGAGCTCCCTTTGCACTTATGATTGGAATATACCCCTGTTTATTGTTGTGTGTCCTTCTCAAAGTCCATGATTGGGTAATCTGTAATTGGTTGGAAGAACATGATCTTTGTCTGTTGTTATTTTTAAACTTACTAGATCCTACCTTAAGTATGCTCTACTTTATTGCTATTATTTTTGCTTGAATTGCATTGCATGTTTGATCTCCCTATTCTAAAGAAAGAAGGCTTATAATGCTAATTGAATATGTTATGTGGTTGTCATGGGCTAGCAGGGGATTGAGTAGTCCATAGCACCGAGCAAGTCAAGGACACTTCACTATCTCATGCCAATGGCCCCAAATTGCCCATTGGCTCATGTCCCAAGCACTCAACCTTCGATTAATCGTTGACGAGAAAAATTTCAAGCATCCAGTTGTTGAATCGTGTCAGACCGGGAAAGACATCAAAGATCAAGATGTAATTTTCAGGGCTTGGAGAAGTTTGTATAATCCACCAGATAATATTGATGAAGACTATGAGGTAATCCGTGTAAGATAATACTTATAATCAATAGTGTAGGACTTATAAACAACTTAATTTTACTTAGGATAAAAAATATGTTTTATGGTTTTTTTTTTCCTAATTGAAATGCATAATTGACGGGAATGGTCAAACATTGTTTAATACATGGTTCTTTTCAAATGTTCTTAAGCACAAGGATTTCCCCCCAAAAAAACCCAAATAAATGTAGATTAGTACATGTGAGCAATAAATCATGCGCCCATAAGTGATTTATGCATGTATGATGCCAGTAACTATAACCAGAGGACAACCACCATCAGTAGAACTTTGTACTTTTAAGCATTGAAACCGGTTATATTGTATCTTATATTATCATTTCTCATAAAAATAAAAGATATATTTGTTTAATGAAGGGGACACAACCACGTATTTAGCTTACATTCAATCTTCTTTGAAGTCTTCTCAGTGTAAAATTTATTATTATGTCTCCTATATTTGTTGTTCTCAATCACTATATGCCGCACACATTCTTAATAAATTTGCATCTTATTAGATCTATCATATAGTAATTGATACAAGTAGCTTGCTTATGTTGGTGCTATCTTGATTGTTTTCAGAGGTAGATAGATGAGTGGGAGAAGCTTACAAAATGGGTTGTAGCTAGGGTTCTTGTTTATGGTGCATGTGCGGCTAGCCTAGGAGCATCCCTTACATGTTATAAGAGTCATGTTGATAGGCCACGTCCAAAGGATGGTGAAGGGGATATTTGTTGTCAATTTCACTTGAGTAGGCCTATAAAAAAGAGGAGCAAGATTGTCGTAATAAGCTTCGTAGGGAAAGGAAGCATTTCCTAAGTTTGTATATTACTTGATTCAGGGATATTGAAGGATACCTGTTTTAGCAAAGTTGACGAACAGGTTTCCAAGTTTCTCAATATTATTGGATATAATAGGCAAAATTATTCTATAAAGCTAGATCGTTGGTGTTCAAAGAAAACTAGTAGGCACTTCCACAATCTCTTGAAGACCATCAATTCCTTAGACTCAATATTAACTCAAGGTTCTTTCCTTACTTCGAGGCAAATGTCAAAAAATGAGTAATACTTATTCAGTTATTACCATTATGTCTAAAATAAGATACTAATAAGATTTAGGGTTTTTGTTTTTTTTTTTGGCTAGGATTGTGTCGGTGCGATTGATGGGTCACATTTTCATATGAAAGCCCCTAGAGACGTGGTTCAAAGATATCAAGAATGAAAGCAATACGCTATGGTCAATGTTCTTGTAGCTTGTGGCTTTGATTTGAAGTTCGAATACGTGTTATCAGGTTGGGAAGGATTCATTTCTGATTTGTGAGTTCTAACTAGTGCACTAGAGAATAGAATTGATAGGCTAGAATTTCCTAGTGAAAAGTATTGTCTAGTTGATTTGGGGTATCAATTGAGATGTGGGTTCATGACTCCCTATCAAAAAACACATTACCAATTGAAAGAATATGGCATGCTTGCTCCCTAAGCTACTAGAGAAATATTCAACCATAGGTATTCTTCTCTTTGAAATGTAATAAAAAGGGCTTTTGATGTTCTAAAGAAGAGATTTGCAATGTTAAGTAGTGGGAATGAACCATTCTACTACTTATGCACAGAAACTGATATTGTGCTTGTTGAATGCATATTACACGACTATTTTATGGATGTTAATACATGTAAGGAGCCTATAGAAGAGGTTGATTATGAATCCTTACTTTTAATGGATCATATGGTGGTTGCCCTTCAAACTCAACAAGAGGGAGTAAAGAAATGGAAGATTTCATATATAGCTTAGCTAATGTTATATTCATAGACTACATTAATGGTAGGAATACTAGGTATGTCTTTTTTAGTTTATTTTCATGTTCATTTCGTATTCTGCTATGTGTGTAGCATTGTTGAATGTTTTACATGCTTGATTGTTGCTGATGGGTAGTGCCCAGTGATAGCACCAGCAATCCACTTTCTTTTTTTGCTGTGATGCTGTTATACATAAATTTACATTCCATTTTCTACGCCTGGAACCTGCTCCTTGTAACTGATGCATACTGGCTATTCAAAACTGGATATTAAGTCCTAGCTGGTACTTTGTTTATCTTGCTAAGAAATTGAACCATGTTTGCATTGTGGTTATAGGATGAGTGTGAGCTCAAGGAGAATGGATGCATCACAATTGCAAAGAAGAATTTGACATGGTCTAACGACATAGATTTAGTCTTGGTGGATGATTTGTTAGACCAATTACAGAAAGGGCAAAAAATTTGATAGCACATTTACCATCAATGCATTTGTAAGTGCTGCAATGTTAGTGGGCTTTAAATTCAACAAGTTAGCTTTTCAGTTTCAAATGTGAAAAATAGGCTGAAAACATTTTTAAAAAGGCATACTGATGCTTAAAAAGTTCTATCCTATATTGGTTTTGGCTATAATGAGTCCGCTTAGATGATAGAGGCACCTCTGGATGTATGGCAAACCTATGTTATACTAGGTAGAAATCTGAGGAGTCCTTTAATTTAAGTGTCATGCTCTGAATGAAATTGTAATATTTGATGTTAGTATCCTTGTGTAGGCAAATCCAACTACAAAAACCTTTCACTATAAACATGCGCTGAACTTCTACAAGTTGGACTTTTTATTTAGGAAAGATAGAGCAACCAAAAGCAATGCGGTTAGGCCAAAAGAAAGGCAGTGTCAATGGATAAGAGAAGTAGCAAACTGAAGTGAGGTTGCTCCTCTAATGCCCACTAATGAAGAATCTTCACGTGCACTTCCATCGAAAGACCAAGTGGAGACCAAGAAAACACAGAATAAAGCAATAGAGTTCGTGTGTGAGGAGTTGAGATCCCTTAGATTGGGTATGGATGTTGTATCAATGATTCTTGAGAAAGCAAACTTAAGAAATTACATCAAAGACCAGCTCTATAATGAAATTACAAAGGTAAACAACTATCCTCTATCTCTCTCACTTATTCTAGGTATGCTTCTATGATGTGTGAGTTAGGTAGTGGTTGCTTTGTTCTTCCTTTATCTGCTTTGGAGGAACACAACTTAGCCATTACACTCCATACTCTCTACCCAAATTAACTTTGAGGGGAGAAAGTATGAAAACAAACGTTACATGTGTTTTTATTCTCCCTTTATCTGCTTTTGTTCTTCAGATATGAGCGATTGAGATTCCTCTACACTCTTTACCCAAAAATTCATCATGTTAAATGTAGCTCAACTGTGCTGTTTGGTAGAGAATTGTAATCGGCCTAACTATGTCAACATGGCGCGGCCTATTGCACGGGAAGAAAAGAAGTGTTAAATTGGCCATTAAAACCAATATGTTAGCCATGTTAGAAAATGAGTGATGATGACTACTATAACTATTTTGTCTGGCTCAGAGCTTTCTATCAATGGTAAAGAAGTCTTCATCTCTTTTATTAAGAGATTAGAATGTAAGTAATATGAGATGATTATAATAGGGTTATATGTTAGGTGCATTTTCTTGCAACTTGTTCAAATTGGGAATTATCATTACTAGAGTTTGAAGTGTGAAACATATCTCTAAATGTATAAACTTCAAGGCAATGGGTAATGATTTTGTAGTATTTCTTCTCTTCATTGCATTATGCTTCTATTACAGGAGTGGATTGTAGTGCACTCTAAGTTGAAGCTACTGTAGATGGAGCAAATATTGCATTATATGAGATTAAAAGGCGTTGAGGGCTATTGTAGGCTATTCCATAATATACGGAACAATTCAATGAGTTGTTTAGCTTGTTGTCCCTGAGATATGAGTTGTGATTTTGAAATCTAATATCCTTTTAATGTTATACCTATATTGAAGGTTTGACTGAGATAGTACAAATGAAGGTCTACCAAGCTCTTTCGGTGGATTCTAACTCAGTTAGAGTGTCTCTTGCTTGCCTGTTTACTCGTCATGAGTTGTGTTGAAAGTGAAGTTCGATAATGAGTTCTTGAAGTAGCAAGAAAATTGTAAATGTTTATCAATTTTGATTTGGAGTTGTAAATTTTTATGGACTCTTGTAAGCTTTTGAATTGTAACAAAATTAGGAAGTTTGAAGCAAAATTTTGTGTTAGAATGGGAAAGTTTAAAAGGTCACCAAGTTGTATATCTCCTACCTTTTTTATGGTGTTGTTTTGGGAAGTTCTATTGGCATTAGCTTGTCAAAGGGTGACTTGAACATCACATTTGGATCATAATAAGATGTATTTTCCATTGCTTAGTCCATTTTTCCCTTTCTAAACAAACGAAAAAAGTCTGGTGGAAAGTTAGCTTTTTTCCTTACTTATCCATAGGTGGCTTCCTTTGAATAAATAAAGGTTTAAAATTGACGACAAAAGCCTAAGAGCTTAATGATTATTAACCAAATGGTTACAAACCCCTAAAATTAAAATGAATCCAACAAGATCACAACCCCTAGCCAAGATTACCTTCAAGCAAGAGAGATTTTTTACAGATTTTGTTTGAGTAAGCTAGTAACAACAATAATCAATAGATATATCTAGGCTAAAGGTTCAATCACCGCCTAGATTAAATTCAATCCACTAGCTAATCTCTTAAAGCCTCAGCACCCAAGATTGATTTAAAGGGTAAACTAAATCTCAGCATTCTACTTGGAGAGATAAAGATACTTGAGAATTTTGATGAGATAGCTAAGCAACAAGCTATTATAATTCATTATCCAAATCTAAGAAAATTAGAAGGGATTATAGCCATTATATAGAATTGGTGTCCCCTTCTCCAAGCTAGGTATTAACCAATAGGATTACAAGAAAATTAACTACCAAAATCACAACCAGTGTGCAATTAAGGTGGACTAATAGGATTTAATGCTGAGGTAGGATTGGTTGCACTTGCATCATATTGGTAACATCATTGTCTAATACAGATGGGCGAACTTGAGGATGAGATTTTGTAGGGAATCTTCTAGATAACCCCTCAAGCTATCCATAAAATCTCATCTCCTAATTCAACCATTTGCTAGCCCAATAAAGCCCATAGTTACAACCGTGCATTTTCCAACCCTGCACTAGCCTTTGCTTAGTTCACAGCTCATAACCTCCTCTATACTTGGAGTTCGAATGTGCTTCAAGGGTCCTGAAAAATAGACATCTGGGTTATCCATCCATACATAATGAACCATAATTGGAGTCCATTTTCCTAGTAAAAACTGAGATAAAAGTCATAGGATATGTTCTGTCTAGAGTCTAAAAATTAAGAAAAGGAGTGGCAATGAAGAAGAAATAGCTAATCTCCTTATTTAAGACTAATAATTTGCCTAACCACCCTCCTTGGCCAATGTGAGGCTTTTACCATTGTGCTCGAGTAAGTATTAGCATGCCCATCATAAATCACATGATTATCATGCAACCATGGTGTACCAAGCAACAAATGACATGCATCCATAGGGAGGACATCACACAATACTTCACTATAATAAGGACCAATTGAGAATGAAATAAGAGCTTATCTCGAAGCGGTGATCTCATTAGTCAATCCTAACCATTGAGGAGAGTGTTGAGTATGATGCTTCTTTATGGGAACTTATAGCTTGTCGATAAGTGAGTTGGCGGCCACATTGGTGCAACTACCACCATCTATAATTAAGCCATAAACTTTGCCTCTAATGGCACACCCTGAGTTGAAGATTTATTCCCTTTGGCTATCATCATAAGGAACCCTTGTGACATGGAGTGACTTTTTTTTTATCAACAACAATTCTCCAATGTTGAGGATCACCAAGGTAGAACCATCATTTTCATCCTCTTCTTTGCTTGATTCTTATCAATGGGTTGAATCTCTTCTACCTTCTAGATGGTGAGGGCCTTTCTATTAGGACAATCGCTTGAAAATGCCCAAAACCATGACACTTAAAATATTTCTTTCCTTCCAACCTTTTAATTAGCTCATCATGAATTCCTTTACCTTTGTCAAGGGCTTTGATGGGTGTAAAGGTAGTGTCAACTTTGTAGTGAGAGGAGTAACCCTTAGGGTGCTTTACGGGGAAATAGAGGAAGTGGTTTGAAAGGGTTTCGGCCCTCAAGTTTCTTCTCAAGTTTGATAGCTAGGGGGCGTATTGTTAAGTCAACGATCATGCATTATTTGAATAATTATTTTGATTATATTATATATATTATTTCATCTAATTTACTTTATTTTATATATTTTTTAGGTTAAGCATTACTAACATAAAGAGGAGAAGAGAAGACGTCGATGTTTGGATTTTACATGCTAAGCTATCAAGTCGGTCCAAAAATAATGATTTATGAAAAAATATTATTTCCAAAATGAT
Organism: Lophocereus schottii; assembly: GCA_002740545.1. Lineage (NCBI taxonomy): Eukaryota > Viridiplantae > Streptophyta > Magnoliopsida > Caryophyllales > Cactaceae > Lophocereus > Lophocereus schottii. Next base: position 27,592 of record NCQV01063811.1, read on the forward strand.
TTATTTGGGCTAGGGTTACAAAATTATTACTCCTAGTTGAAGAGAAACTAAAAGACTTGAAAGAGAAGGAGTCTAAAGAAAGCCCTAGTAGCTAATATTATAAATACCTCGATGCCACCCTCTTCTCTTAATACACCTCCACACCTAACCTCATGCCTCACTTCTTCATCTCACGCAGCACCTTTTATAATCATCTTCCTGATACACCACCTTCTCACCAAGCATACCATCTCCTTCATCACATCATTTTGATCATATCATCATAAATCATCACCATCCTCAATGTTAATCACCATCATCATTCACGGCTACATTGTTCTGGTGCAGTTCTTCTATTTTTATTTTTGTTTTTTTGTTTGGTTTAGTGTTACGTTGAACATGAAGCCTTTAGTCAATTGTGATTTTATTTTTAATATGAGTGAGCAATTTCTTTGCACTTAGTATAATCTATTTGAAGGCATGCTAAATTAATTATTTTAAAACAAGTTTCATGCTTTATTGTCTAGTTGATTTTTATTCATGATTCTATAACGATTAGTATTTATTGTTTATGATATTCGTATTATATTAATTAGAATGCATGCTAGTTAGTTTAATATGAATTCATATGATAGTTTAATAGGTTTTAATACGTAAAAGTTATAGTCTTTTAGGCATTAATATCACCCTAATTAATCATGCATGGCTCAAACCCATCTCTTTTCATTAGATAATCGTTATAGATCTTTGTTAAGTCAATTTGCTGGTAAGTTGATTACAAGACGTTAGATAATGTTTTTCTAATATGTAATACTCTAGCTTGATTAAAACCTAGTGCTGTTGTGAGGGTTATCAAAACTAGTAGGGTTTAT
>NCQV01063815.1:0-17821 GCA_002740545.1 Lophocereus schottii
AGACCATGCCAGTGGCAAGATTTGAAAAAATGCATATACTCTTGAAAAGAGCTTTTATTGAATTCCAAATCATTTGCCAGTGAATAACGATTGTTTTATGAAGTCTTTCTTTGGTTTCAGTGATAGTCCCTTTCCTTTACGCGTTGATATCAATTTCTTACTAAAACGATTCCTACTTGGTGATTTTAATCGAACTCCGTGGTGATAGGTGTTTATGTGTGAACTAAGTGCTTCACTGCTCCCAATACCTGAATTGTTGCATGACTCAGCTTGTTAATGAGTTCTGTATGCACATTATGTCATGTTAGGGAAGTGGAATAAGTAGTTGTCATTACTACCTTACAAGACTCATAGGTTGAGCTAGTTGTGAACTCTCGTGAGTGGAATGAAAGGAGGGTATGGATACCATTCAGTCTGGAAGGTTATCGAGATAATAACAAATATGAGAGACCCTAAATGATTATTATATATCAAATTGTGTGTTAATGCTACCTAATGTATTATAGGTAACTGTTTTGTTTTCTTAGGGTAGAGGATAATTCACTGAGTGTGTGGTAGCTCGTCCCTTCTCATTTTCCCTTTTCCCCAGGCTCTTGAGATGACAGGTAGAAGTCAATTCACTTAAGTCGAAGTGGAGTCTCCTTTCTTACTCTGGAAAAAGAGATTATATGTTTTGCACGTGGCTGTATGAGTTAGTAATGTACTGTGATGTATCATTAAGTTCTTGAGTATATGTAAGTTAATTGCTAAACTTCATGTAATGCATATTGAACAATAGTCGCTCTGAATGGCCGTGTGAGCTAACGACCTATTTAGTCAGTTTTTGTTTAGTAAAAGTTCATAGTTTTTGGGATGTAAACCGCAATGTTCTAGATGTGTGATCCGTTGAGCTATATCTCTTGTTTCTTTCTTTATTATTGAACTTTATACTTGGTGTAATCTGGGCGTGTAGCCCATAGAGTTGTGATTTCTAGCATATAGCTATTGAGCTTGTCGATATCTCTTTCATGCTCTTATTCATTGCAGGGATCTAAGGTAAAACTTTAAGCCTGGGATATGGTCAATTTTTAGGTGGAGCTTTGTTCGTTTCACTCTAGATATATTTGTGGCCTCACACTCTTTAGAAATTGCTGGTATTCTTGTGTTAGGCTTGAAATGAATGGTAAGGAGCAATGAACTTTATTATGGCACACAAGATACCTCTATTGAAAATATGGGGAACAATGATAAGGGTTACGGGTCGGAAACCTTTCTTGATTTTCCATCTCGATAGGCATTAAGAAGGAGTAATGCATGTCATGCTATTCCTCAAAATGATAAACTAGGATATCAGACTATAACAGATCTTTGAACTTGTACATTAACAATTCCCATTNNNNAACTTCTTTGTTTAACAATATCTATCAATTTTGTATCTATTCCCTTTAAAAATTTTTAGAATTTTAATAAAAAGTTTTGAGTGGTTGCTGAAAATTTTTTGTTTCCCTTTTTAATGAAATGTTAGTAAACTAACTTATAGATAGTAGCAGCAAATTAGGTGAGCTAAATAAAATTCACTACATGTTAAAAATTTATATATGTTGAACTAGCGAACCTAAAGACTTTGGTTTATTACCATACCTCCTCAATAACGTTGCCGTTTTTCTTGAGAATAACTTGAAAGAAATACAAATTATAATGTTTAAGGAAGGATTAATTTCTTACAAGAACTTGAGATCATATCGTATAGAGTTCTGTATAGATAAATGATTTTTCTTCTCATCATAAATGGGGCTGCAAGAGAAAAAAAATAGGAGTATAACAAAATTGGATTCACATGAGATAATAGAGGATGCCTAAGAGGCCTTTGTTAAAAAGGTGATACTTTGATGTGAAATTGATGATTTCATTAAACAATATACAAGTTGTACCTGAGTACCATATTAAGAACATGTTTGGACATCCTGGAAGGGAATGTAAGAGATATTAATGGAGGGCAACATACGATGATCAATTTTTACCTTATATATATTAGTTAATAAGGAGAATAGAGAAAATGAATGTGAATTTGTTAACAATATTTCTATCATCCCTATCCATCGGGATTGTGTGGTGAAGAGAAATTAGGGTAATGTAGAGAACGGGTTAAAACATGCTCATTCTTCCCCTCTTAATCCTTAAGCTATAAACGACACTAAGTCAAATCACTATTCATATAATATTCATTACATATTACAATTCATGTATTATCGCTTATACCAAAACAAGAAAAAATCTATCATTTAAACCAATGTTAACCAAACAAGCCGACTCTACTGGGTGCCAATGGCTAGCCCAATCCAGAAAGACGAATTGAACTGTCCACTAGTCAACCCAGCCGAAAAGCTAGTCAAAGTGCAGTTAAACTGGGCAAAGCACTTGCTTGAACCAACATTTCAACAAACAAACCCAATTTTTTTTTTTTTTTTTAGGGCTTCATGATGCTACCAGTGGCATTAGATTTGCAACACTGTCGTCAAAGCAACTAGCTGAGAGGGAGGTAGTGTGTTGTGACGACTCAAATTCGGACATATTATTTTAGAGCATGTACAATAGTGAACTAAAATTTACTTCACACATAGAACATATCCCTTCCACATCACCCAGTAAGCTTATTTGTGGGCTCATAACTTTTATCATTCAAAATGCGAGACTCATAATTTTAGCTCATCACATAAAGTACTGCCCATAAATCCGCTAACAATACACAACTTCCTTTATTATGGGAAAAAAAATAAAATCAATTAAAACCAAAAAAGCAAAGGAAACAACCCACAAGTTAGCTCACCCCTCGCAGCCATTTTCACAAGTGAGCGCAATTCCTTTACGTTGCACAGTTTACGAGCCACTTGGCTCCCTTTTTGAGGCAAGCAAGCCTTCATTTCACCCCACTGTACGTGTTAATAGTGGCAAAAAAAAGTAGGGAGAAGAGAGAGATGGGAAATAAATAAATAAATAAATAAATAAATAAAAGCACAGTACCTGACCCTCCTCGTGCTACTACAGTCTTGACAGAAGGGCATATAGAGGGGATCATGTAGAGAACGAAAGAGAAATAAATAAGCTTATTGGTAAGCATATCTAGATGACAATGACTAAGAGATGGCCCCTCATTGTAAAAGAGATAACAAAGAATAGGATAAAAAATTGCGGTAGCAGAAGAGCTACAACATTTTTATATCATTGCTTTGCCCTAAGAAAATAGAATTATACATTGCATTAACTATTTAAATTCGGCTTGCAAATTAGTAGCCCACTTGTTATACATTGTCCATCTTATACGTAAATCTACCTTCTATTATATGTACACTTGGGTGCATATATATTAAAAGCATCAATCAGATTTGTCTGAACCAACCCGGTTTAACAGCAAATTGGATTAACTAGTCTAACTTCGATTTAACTGATTCGATCGGTTGATCCATTGATCCACTCTCATTAATTTTTATTATAAATCAAATCAATTAGATATAATTTTTTGGTTTGAGCTCTACTTTAACATTGCACTCCTACTCTTGAACCCCTATTTAGTAATAATAAAATTGGCTTCTTTCATATAGGGGAAAAAATAGAAAAAGTTAATATCACTCCTAATTGTATGATTGTTGTGGATTGATTGCTTGCACTTTTTCTTTGATATACAATAAGCTTAAAGATTAACATTGATAGCATAGATTTCTAATAACTTGTGGTAGCTAATTTTGAACATAAACTTTTTTTCTCCCCTAGGGTTTGGGAACCAAGTGAGAGTCACTATTCCTCGCCCATCTAAGGCTTAAGTCCTAGTGACTTTCCCCGGCGAGTTTCAGTGTTTTCATGGTGGATCATGGTGAGGGGAGTAGAAATGCATGGGGTTTGAGGAAAGGGGAAGGGAAAAGTATGAATGACAATCAGATGGGAAAAGGAGCTAGAGTTGGAAGAATAGCCTCAGCTTTCTCTGTCTTGTGACAAAGTTATGGACGACCAGGAAATTTAACTCCTTTGCTTTCGCAAATACGACGACTACGATTTGGAACCCTAAACACGGACTGGCTATGAAAGAAATTGGCACTAACCTTTATCTTTTCAAATTTTTTCATTGGAAGGACCTCGATAGGGTTCTTGAGGGGCAAGCCTTGGATTTCTCACAAGAATGTTGTTGTTCTCAAATATGTGATTGGGGATTGCAACCATCAGAGATGGCAGAGTAGCTTACTCACACACCCCTTTGGGTGAGAATTAATGACCCACCGTTTGAGGGTTGAATGCTTAAAAACATTAAAGTTGTTGCAGATGAAATTGGAGTCTTTGTCAAGACTGATGACTCGGGAGCCACGGATGGACCAAGTCCTTGCATTATAAGGTTTCCTGATGGACTTGTTAGAGCCTTTCACTAACAAAGTAATATTGGAGGTTGAATGGGGAAGGGAGATTATGATTCTGGTAAAGTACGAAAAGCTTTCCAATATTTTTTACTAATTGTGGTTAGGTGGGGCATGAAAAGGGTGACTGTGTCAAAAAAGAAAAGGAGAGGAAGGTGGGGTAACCTACAATTGGGGAATGGTTAGTGAATTTCCGTGGATCTTTTGCTGGCGAGGTAAAGCTGAGCACACAACCGGTGTTATCAGGTTGCTAGGCATCTCTTATTTAAACCCAAGCTGAAAAACTGAGTGAATCCAGATCCAAGTGTGGAGGAGGTCACAGAGAGTTTGTAAAAACTTAATTATACTGAGCCAGAGAAGGGGACAAACACGAAACACATATACAACAACAGATGGAAGATAAGGTTTCTAACTTAGGGTAGACTACTATTAAGTCTAGCTCAGAAATGGTGCAACAAGGTGATATGGGCAAGACTGGGGTACGTCATCGGTTGAAGTGTGATAAAGGAAGTACTATCGAGACCTCACCAAGCAGTGAAGACATTGAGGGAAGTGAAGTGTGATGGACGTTGATATGTTAGATGTCATGGATATCAAGAAAGTTAGGGTGGGAAATGAGAAGGGTACAACCATTCCAAATGATAAGGCGGTGGTTGGTATCCAACGCCACCGAGAACGACAATTGTCCCTTCTTGGAAATGTCATGAGCTTGGGAACCCAAGTCTAGCTCATACACTTCACATCCTTATCCGTGATCAAGATCCTAATGTCGTGTTCCTTTCGGAGAGGAAACTCAAAACATGGGAGACGGATGTGATTTGTAGATGGCTTGGTTTTTAAAATAAAATTATTGTGGATTGTTTAGGGATGGGAAGGCAAAAGAGGGGTGGGCTAGCCATGTTGTGAAAGCCTTATTTAGACCTCGGTTTAAAATAGTGCTCTTCGAATTATATTGATTTGGTTAATAAGGGGAGGGGATGAGACCATTTAAAAAGTTACTAGAGTCTATGGGCATCCAAATGGTGATGAGAAAGTAAAGACTTGGGATATGCTCAGGTCCCTTATTTGAACTAATATCCCGTGGTTATGTTTTGGGGATTTTAATGAAACTTTCAGGCATGAGGAGAAGAGTGGAGGTAACCAGAAGGCCCAAGCACTTATAAATGGTTTTCCAAAATGCAGTAAGCTACTGTGAGTTGGAGATGTGGCTTTCTCAGGCAGCACCTTCCCCTAGTCCAATGACGGGGAAGATGGGGAGAATGTCCAACAGCATTTGGATCAGTTTTTCACAAATGAAGCATGACGTGGACTACTTTCTTGGAATAGAGCTCAACATTTTCTAAGAAAATAATCTGACCATGCACCAATTGCAGCCTCATGTTTGAACAAAAAGCCTTCGATCAGTATAACAAAGACGGGAGGAACCGCATCTAGCCATTTGAGAAGGCATGGACCAAAAATGAAAACTATGAGAAGTAAGTTCGATAGTTGTGGGCAAGATTTTAGGCTGGAGGGGGCAGGAATTTCATAGGGGACATGTGCATAGAGGTTGACCAAAAACATAATAAACAAATTCTGGGCTACAATATAATATTAAGGAGAAGATCAAAATCTTGTCAGCCCTTCAACATATGGCACCAACATTGGAGAATATCTCTAGTGCTTGGGTACTTTGTAGCCAAATTGTGGATTTGGAAGCTCAACAAGAATTGATATGGTTACAACAAAGCAGACAAAACTGTCTTCTTGAGGGCGACTACAATACAACGTTCTTCCATAAGATGGCATCCCAAAGGCATAGCACAAACTCGATTGACCGAATACAGGGTTTAGATGGAAAACGAGTCGAGGACGAAAATGAGGTTGAAGATATGTTCGTCAACAATTTCAAAGACCTCTTCACCGCTGGTGACACTTCCAGCATGGGCGAGGTTGCACAACTTGTTAAACCTTGCAATACCTAGGACATGAATGAGGAGTTAACGGCTCCTTTTTTGGGGAGTGAGGTATAATAGGCTTTGGACTATATGCATCCCATGAAGGCTCCGAGCCCTGATGGTATGCCAACTTTCGTTTTTTTCCAGCATTCCTATCATGTGGTTGGAAATTATGTGATACGACTTGTTTTAGACATGCTAAACGGGAAAGTGAGCCCAAAAGGCTTTAATAGCACCTTCATCATTCTTATGCTCAAAATAAAATCCCCATCCACCCCAAAGGTTTTAATAGCATTCCTGTCATGTGGTGACCATAGTCTCGCTTAGGTTAGGTAGTCTAAAGTTTGTGCATCCAAGTTCAATGCGGGTGTGGGTTTAGGAAATTCCATAATTTCAACCTAGCTTTCCCAGCGACACAAGGATGGCGGCTGGTGATGGAATGTAAAGTCTGTCGTAGAGTTACAAATTTAATCACTACTTTGATTTATAAATAAAATTCATAGCATAGGAAAGTAGGGATCGATCCCATGAAAAAAGATTTTGATAGTAAGCTAGTTTTAGTCTAATTAATTTTACTACTTTAATTTATTTTAATTTCTCTTTATAATACTAAAACAAATCAAATTAAACAAGTAAAAATCTAGAAAAATTATTAATATTTTCCCTAAATATTCTAAATTCAATTCTAAAAATAAAAACAGTAAATAGCTATCCTAAATATTCTGAAAAATAGAAAGAGAAATAATCACACAATATTAGACCAAAATTTAAAACAGAAAATAGCAAGCAGAAAATTAATATTAAAAATCATAGAAAGTAATCTAAATTAATATTCTGCAACTTTATAACTTTATATCTCCAAAATTACATGTAATTAAATTCAGAAAAATTAAAACAAAAAATTAACTACAGAAAATTAAAACAGAAAATAAAATCTGAAATTAGAAAAAAAATAAACTGCACTAATAAAAACACAAAAATAAATAAAAATACTCAGATTTTAGAATACAATTTTCCAGACTTAATAAAACCCTAAAAACGTAAAATAAAAATTAAAAAACTAATGTTCAGGTTTATTAAATTAAAAACCTGCACAATATTCAATTCACAAAATAATTCTGAACAATTATCAAATAATTTCCAAAAATTCCGAAATTAAATAGCAGAAAAACAGAATATTTATAAAACCTAAACTGGATTAAAACATGAACAAACACAAAAGGAACTATTTTAAACCTAATTTCTAACAAACCAGTAAATAAATGGTAAAACAGAATAGAAATTAAATCTAAAAATTATAATCACACTAAAAATCAAAATCTAGCTAATCTAATATTACTAAAATACTCCTAAAAGATTACTCTTTTGGGAGGATAAATGAAATTTATATTAAAGCTTATAAATTTAAGAGTTAAAATTGACAAACTAGAGAAATTAACTAAAAAGTAAGGAATAATTATCAACAGTACCAAATTTATGAAAAATACTTAGCATAATCTATATCCACCATCCAAATTAATATTTATCATCAATACATAAATCGATTTATCTATGAGTTAGACTGTAGAAGACACCCATTATCGGATCTTTCCCATTTCTTCTTATATTATAGTTTATTTAGGTCCAACCCTAATATAAATCATACTAGTTTTGATAACCCTAACACCAGCACAAGAATTTAATCAAACCAGAGCATTAAGTTTTAGAAAAATATCATCTAATGCCTCGTAATCAATTTACCAGCAAATTAATTTAACAAAAATCTATAATGATTACCTAATTAAAAGAGATGGGTTTGAACCATCTATGATTAATTAGGGTGATACTTATGCTTAAAAGACTATAACTTTTATATATTTAAGCCTTTTAAACTATCATATAAATTTATATTAAACTAATTAGCATACATTCTAATTAATCTAACATGAATATCATAAACAATGAATACTAATCGTTATAGAATCATGAATAAAAATCAACTAGACAATAAAATATAAAACTTATTTTAAAATAATTAATTTAGCATGGTTTCAAATAGATTATACTAAGTACAAAGAAATTACTTACACATATTAAAAATAAAAGTACATGAATTACCTAAATAAATCATATTTAACACTAAACTAATAAAATAAAAGAGGGAAACACAAAAAGGAACAATTTTACTTGCACAATATTATGCTAGCTGAGGTGAGTAATATGCTGATGATGGTGATGATCGCTGGTGATGATAGACGTGAGAGACTAGGCGTTGGGATGTTTGTGATATATGATAAAGGTGTGAGATGCTGTGTTGAGTGAGATGAGGAGGTTGAAGAAGGGGTCTTATGATAAGGTGAGGCGTGAGGGTGGGATTGTGAGATGATGGTGATAAAGTTGTTCTGATAATGATCGCCGCTGAGGGGTTAAGCATGAGACATGTCTCCCACAAAGGCGGGAGGTATTTTTTCTTTTATAATATTATATTACCAGGGGTTTTTTTTTTGACTTCTTCTCTTCTAAGTCTTCTAGTTTCTTCAACTAGGAGTAGCAATTTTATAACCCTAACCCAAATAAATCATTATGGAAGTAATATTTTTCCATAAATCCTAATTTTTGGACCGACTTGATAACTTAGTGTGTAAAATTCGAACTTCGACATCTTCTCTTCTCCTCTTTATTTTTATTAATGCTTAACCTCAAAAATATATAAAATAAAGTAAATAAACAAAATAATATATATAATATAATCAAAACAATTATTAAAACAATGCATGATTTATGATTAACAAATTCCCCTACGCTTAGACTTTGGACGTCCTCGTGCAAAGAAATCTGGGACTCGACCTAAAAACTGACTTTCTTTCTCTCTTATAAAGTCATGCATAAATATGATATTTATACTAGGTATTGGCTTGCTTTAAAAACAGTTTCATTCAAAAATTAATTAGTTTTACTTCCAGCAAGTGAATAACTACTAAATATCCAACTACTGTTAGAGTGTTTCTTCATCAACCTCACAACGTTTCTTTAATGAAGTAACAAGAGCAATAACCATCCATCTCTTTTACGCATACATATACTGATCAAGAGGTCTAAAAAGTTTAAGATAGAAAAATTGAAATACGGTATGACTATAGAGACAATTGCACTAGAAAAAATAACTCATTGAAATTGATTCTAAACTTACCTGCAATTCTTTTTTCTCCCTTTTTTTTTTGAAACTCCACTTGCACACATATTCGAGGTCTATATAGGGTCTTAGAAATTAAATACTCCATGTCTCACACTTATCCGAATAGAGGTGCTAGAGCAAACAATTTATTCTCATCATTATTTTAATTTTTTATTTTTTTGACTGTTAGTTTAGTACGAGTCATTGATCGGCCCAAAAATGGGCATAGCTCTCCCAACATGGGTTACTCCATGCACAAGGCTCAACTTGAGACCTAAACTTAACGAGAAAAGGTACTGAGCCACCTATTCTTACCCATGTTGGTAATCTAACCTTTTTTTTTCCTTTTCTTATTTTTCTCTTTTTTTTCATTTCCTTCTATAAGACAAGAAAAGTCACAATTTTAATGAGTTATTTCACTAATTCAATAGTCTAGGGAATGGACTCGATCATTATTTTATTGCCTCTAAAGTGGTTATATAACATGATCAAATAAGATGGATAATCATGACAGTTATTCATTAAAGTGATATATGAGGATCAACTCAAACTTCTATGAATGACAACTAGTATGCTTAGAAGTCTTCACTCATAGAAGAATAAACTACAAATCGCTAAGAAAATAAAAAAATTTAAGCAAGCAAGCCTAGCATAAACTCATATTCATGCATTATTTATAAGAAAATCACAAATTTTTTTTTACTTGTTTTTTTGTTTTGTTTTTTTTTCAAAAATAAATACTGTAGGAACTAAATGCATGATGCAGCCCCCCACACTGAATTCATGCATTGTCCCTAATGCATGCAAAAAGATAGAAATACTGAAGATAAAAATAAAATTAAATGGCTACTTTCCTAAAAAACATTGGGTTGCCTCTCAACCTTTACTGTCGTTGACTCGACGCAAATGAGCTCATGGATCCTCTAGTCGAATCTCCTCTACTAAGCATAGCTGATCGCCTTCATGAAAGTGCTTTAGCCTATGACCATTTACCTTGAAAATCTTGTTAGTAGCAAAGGATTTAATCTCAATAGCACCATGTAGATAAGTCTTTATTACCATAAAAGGTCCTAGCCATCTAGAGTTCAACTTACCCGAAAAGAGTTCCAATTTTGAATTGAATAACAACACTTTTTGACCCACCTGATATTCTTTCCTACTAAGCTTGGCATCATGAAAAGCTTTGGCATTACCTTTGTAGATCACTGAATTATTACAGGTTTTCAGGCGAATCTCTTCTAATTCCTGCAATTGTAACTTACGTTCCTTGTCTGCTAGGTCATAATCTAGACTACACTGCTTTGCAGTCCAATATGATTTATGCTCTAGTTCTATAGCGAGAAGACATGCTTGATCAAAAACTAACTTATAAGGTGACATGCCTATAAGTGTCTTATATGCAGTCCTATAGGCCTAGAGAGCTTCCTCTAACTTAAGACTCCAATCTTTCTTATCTGGTCTAACAACCTTTTCTAATATGCCCTTGATATCTTTATTAGAGATTTCAGTTTGGCCATTGGTTTGGAGATGATATCCAGTAGACACCTTATGAGTGACATAATTTTTGGCTAGCAAGGCACCTAAGGCTTTATTACAAAAATGCGGTCTCCTATCACTGATGACTGCTTTAGGAACTCCATATCTATGCAGAATGAAAGATTTAACATGCTTCACTATAGTTTTAGCATCATCAGCTCTAGTAGTCATAGCTTTAATCCACTTAGGTACATAGTCAACAAGCATAAGAATATAAGTAAAACCAAAAGAAAGGGGAAAAGGTCCCATAAAATCAACACCCTATAAATCAAAAATCCCACAAACATATACATTATGCAGAGGCATTTGATTCCTTCTAGATAAATTGCCTATCTTTTGGCATGCTTCACATCTTTTACAAAATTCATAGACATCCCTACAAATAGTAGGCTAATAAAATCCATATTCAAGAACTTTGTGTGCCGTTCTTTTGGGTCCAAAATGTCCCCTACCTTTAGAAGAGTGACAGAAAGTTAAAATTGAATGGAATTCACTGTCATCTACACAACGCCTTATAATCTGATCTCCACAAAACTTCCATAAATATGGCTCATCCCAAACATAATATTTTGATTGAGCTCTTATCTTCTATTTTTGGGCTCTAGAGAAGTCTATGAGGACGGTTTTGGTCACCATATAATTAACCATATCAGCACACCAAGGTAGTCTATCAGTGATAGCATATAAAGTCTCATTAGGGAAACAATCATTTAATAGATTCCCACTCTCCCATTGTCTAGCTTGCGTAGATGGTCTGCTACTAAATTTTTAGCTCCTAGCTTATCTTTAATTTCCAATTGGAATTCTTGTGGTAGTAGTACCCACCTAATCAATCTTGGTTTTGAGTCATTCTTACTTAACATATGTTTAATAGCAGAATGATCAGTACAAATAGTAACTTTAACACCTAATAGATAAGGACAAAACTTTTCTAGAGCAAAAACAACAGTGTACATTTCCTTTTCTGTAGTTGTGTAGTTACACTATGCTAGGCCAAGAGTTCTAGAAGTATAATAAATCACATGAGATACCTTCCCTACTCTTTGACCTAAGACTACCCTTACTGCCTTATCACTAGCATCACACATCAATTCAAACGGCAGATCCCAGTTAGGGGTTGTACTATAGGAGTGGTGGTCAATTTCAATTTCAATTGGTCAAAAGCTCTCCTGCAGTCCTCATTAAAATCAAATAAAGCATCTTTTCTAAGTAAAGCACATAAAAGAGAGGCAATCTTAAAAAAATTCTTAATAAATATCCTATAAAATCCAACATGACCTAGAAATGACCTCATCTCCTTGACACACTGTGGATAGGGCAAAGATTGAATGATTTTCACTTTAGCCTTATCAACCTCTAAGCCCTTAGATGACCCTACATGACCTAAAACTACTCCATGTTTCATATAAAATGACACTTTTCAAAGTTGAGCACCAGATTAGTCTCAATGCAACGCTTAAGTACTAATGTAAGATGATGCAAGCACTCATCTAATGAATCACCATTTATAATAAAATCATCCATAAAAACTTCCATAATTTTGGTGATAAAATCAGAAAAATACTCATCATACATCTTTGAAATGTTATAGGAGCATTATATAGACCAAAACGCATCCTTCTAAAAGCATAGGTGCTAAAAGGATAGGTAAAAGTAGCCTTTTCCTGATCCTCAGGAGTTATAGGGACCTGAATATAACCTAAATATCCATTCAATAAGTAATAATGTGATCTCCTAGCTAATCTCTCTAACATCTGGTCTATGAAGGGCAATGGAAAATGGTAATGGTCCTTCTTTGTGGCCTTGTTAAGCTTTCTATAGTTAATACACACTCTCCAACCACTCAAGACTCTAGTAGGTATTAGCTCACATTCCTTATTCTGCACTACTGTTGTTCCCCCCTTTTTAGGAACCGCATAGATACGACTAACCCACTCAGAATCAGCAATGGGGTATATTACTCCAGTGTCTAACCACTTAAGAATTTCTTTGTGAACTACCTCCATCATAGGTTGATTTAGTCTTCGTTGAGGGTCTCTCTTAGACTTGGCATCTGATTCTAATATGATTTTATGTGAACATAATGTGGGGCTAAGTCCTTTAAGGTCTGCTAAACGCCATCCTAAGGCTTCACTATGTTCTCTAAGCGCCATAATAAGTTGATTCTCTTGCTCAGATATAAGTGCATTAGAGATTATAACAGGCAAGGTCTCATCATCCTCTAAATAAGCATACTTAAGATTTTTAGGTAAAGGTTTTAGTTCTAGCTTAGGGGGTGAAATACGAGAGGATAGCATCTTCATGTGACTTTCAGGCAATTCTAGCTTCCTAGGTCTGTCAACTACATGCAATTACAATAAAGACTCTATGCTGCCCAATAACTCATCAATGATATGGCAAGGCACGTTATGAAACACAAACTGATCCAAACCTTGAGTAAGTACAGTTAATAATTCATCATCATGAGATAGTTCATAAATATCTTAGGATAATTCATCAATCACATTAAGTACACACAGATAGTTCACATCAGTAGGAAATTTCACAGTATCAAAAATATTGAACTTAATAATTTCACCATCAAATTCCATAGTCAGTGTTCCTGCATGCACATCTATTTTTGCCTTAAATGTTTTAAGAAATGGTCTACCAAGCAATATAGGAACATCATGGCATGCATCACCCATGTCCAATGCATAAAAGTCAGCAAGAAAAAACAAGCTCATTGACTTAGACTAACACATCTTTTAAAACTCTATTTGGGTATATATTATTCCTATCCGCTAACTGAATAATTAAATCAGTTTTCTTTAACCCTCCTAAGTGTTGTTTGTCATAGACGGACCTAGGCATCACATTGATGGAAGCCCCTAAATCAAGCATAGTTTTATTAAAGGGGAGGTTTCCAATTTTACATGGAATAGAGAATACACTTGGGTCCTTACATTTAGGGGGAAGCTTCTTTTGGAAAACAGCAAAACGTTTTCCCTTAGACTTACCTTTTCGTTCCCTTTGAGTTTAGGTTTTGCAATATAAAGCTCTTTAAGGAACTTAGTATAACGAGGCAGCTGCTTTATGTAGTCTAGGAAGGAATGTTGATCTCCACCTTCCTAAATGTTTCTAAGATTTCTAGGTTTGCCTCATCTACCTTAGGGGTTTTTCCTCTTAGTCTACTAGGAAAAGGTGGTAATGGCTTGTAAAAAGTTCCTTCTTATCCTCACCTACTTCCTTAACATTAGAGGTGGTGTCTTGGTCTTGGTTAGGCTCAGGTTTGTTAACCTCTATTTCATGCTCTACCTCTCTATTCTTCCTGGGTTCCTTCAACTCTTTCCTACTCCTAAGTGTCGTGGCACTCACATTTTCCTTCGGGTTCTGGAATGGTTGAAATGGCAACCTATGTGGTATTTGGGCCTGGAGGTTACTAACTATGGTATCAGTAGCAGTCTGTCTCTCCTGGACCTGTTTAAGAGTCATCTCTATGATCTGAAACCTAGTGTCAACCTCTTTTTTCTTATCATCTATCTTTCTTATGACTTGCTCTAAAAGGAAATTTGTTCTATCCTAAGCAGATGATTGACATGATGGTTTGTCAAAACCTGAGGGGTTGTTCCTAGGCCCATACCTAAGATTAGGTTGGTCTCTCCATCCTTCATTATAAGTGTTAAGAGTATGGGTCATACTTCCTTTGGCCTTGGTTAGACAACATAGCATTCACATCACCCCCTTGAAGTGTAAGGTATACATTAGTAGTGTGTCCCTCTAAACAGCAAATACCACACACCACTGCTTTTTGAACTCCGCCAGTGACGAGTTTGTTCAGCATGGTAGTGATCTGAGACAACTGGGTCCTTATAAATGGACCTAAACTGAGCTCATTGACCTTCCTAAATTGGGGTTCTCTAGTCCTAAATTGTTGAGTGTTTTGCACCGCGATATTAAATAATTCCCTAACTTGAGCTGGAGTCTTACTGACCAAAACTCCCTCACTAGCAGCACCCACCATATTTCTATCTATAGGTAATAAATCTTCATAGAAATATTGAATCAAGACTTATTCAGAAATTTAATGTTGGGGACGACTAGCACATATGTTCCCAATACTCGTGGAAAGTTTTCCTATTTATTTGTTTAATTTCACATATTTTTTTTTAATAGATCCAATTCTAGATGCAGGAAAAGATTTTTCTAAAAATGCTTTATGAACTTGGGTTCATGTAGTGAATGTTGCAGGGGGTAAGTAATACAACCAGTCTTTGGCCTTATCCTGAAGTGAGAAACGAAAGACCCTCAATCTAATTTAGTCTTGGGTGATACCCTCAGGTTACATAGTCCAACATGTAATAATGAAGTCATTAATATGACGATATGGATCCTCACCAGGCAATCCATGAAACTTAGGCAGTAAATTTAAAAATCCAGAGTTCAATTTCAGTGGTCAGTCTAATACAGGATAAGTAATAGACAAAGGTTGAGTTTACAAATTAGGTGCAGAAAATTCTCGTAAAGTAGTCATCTCAACTTTTAAAAACTTCACAACTTACCGATTCGGAACTTACAGACTCAGAATCACTTACTTTACTTTCAGACACCTCAAACATATGCTTCTTTTTCTCTTCGATCATATGACCACTCCTTAATCTCATAAACTAAAACAACCTATGAATAAAATACTAGAGTTAAAACAAAACAATAAAAGTAGTAAAATTAAATAGAAGTGAACTAATGATTTTATTTTCTTTCCCCGACAACGGTGCTAAAATTTGTGAAGCTTGTCGTAGAGCTATAAATTTAACCACTACTTTGGTTTATAAATAAAATTTATAACATAGGAAAGTAGGGATCGATTCCACGAGGAAAGATTTTAATAGTAAGCTAGTTTAAGTCTAATTAATTTTACTACATTAATTTATTTTAATTTCTACTTATAATACTAAAACAAATCAAATTAAACAAGTAAAAATCTGGAAAAATAATTAATATTGCCCCCTAAATATTCTAAATTTAATTCTGGAAATAAGAATAGTAAATTGCTATCCTAAATATTCTGAAAAATAGAAACAGAAATAATCACACAATATTAGACTGAAAATTAAAATAGAAAATAGCAAGCACAAATTAATATTAAAAATCATAGAAAGTAATCTAAATTAATATTCTGCAAGTTTATAACTTTATATCTCCAAAATTACATGTAATTATATTTGGAAAAATTAAAACAAAAAATTAACTATAGAAAATTAAAACAGAAAATAAAATCTGAAATTAGAGAAATAATATACTGCACTAATAAAAATAAGAAAATAAATAAAAAAACATAGATTTTAGAATATAATTTTCCAGACTTAATAAAACCCTAAATACATAAAATAAAAATTAAAAAACATAATTTTCAAATTTATTAAAGTAAAAACCTACACGTATTCAACTCACAAAATAATTTTGAAAAATTATCAAATAATTTTGAAAAATTCCGAAATTAAATACCCAAAAAATAGAATAATTTGTAAACCCTAAAATGGATTAAAACATGAATAAACACAAAAGAAACTAGTTTTAATCTAATTTCTAACAAACCGGTAAATAAATGGCAAAACAGAATAGAAATTAAATCTGAATATTATAATCACACTAAAAATCAAACTCTAACTGATCTAATATTGCTAAGATACTCCTAAAAGACTACTCTTTTGGGGGGTAAATCAAATTTATATTATAGCTCATAAATTGAAGAATTAAAGTTGACAAACTAGAGAAATTAACTGAAAAGCAAGGAATAATTATCAACAATACCAAATTTATAAAAAATACTTAGCATAATCTGCATCTACCCTGCAAATAATATTTATCATCAATACACAAATTGATTTATCTATGAGTTAGATTGTAGAAGACACCTACTACCAGATCTTCCCCATTTTTCTTTATATTATAGTTAATTTAAGCCAGCCATAATATAAACCCTACTAGTTTTGATAACCAGAACACCAGCGCAAGAATTTAATCAAACCAAAGCATTAAGTTTTAAAAAAATATCATCTAATGCCTTGTAATCAATTTACCAGCAAATTGATTTAACAAAGATCTATAATGATTACTAATGACAAAAGATGGGTTTGAGCCATCCGTAATTAATTAGGATAATACTTACGCCTAAAAACTGTAACTTTTATGTATTAAGGCCTTTTAAACTATCATATGAATTCGTATTAAACTAATTAGTATACATTCTAATTAATCTAATGCGAATATCATAAATAATAAATATTAATCGCTATAGAATTATGAATAAAAATCAACTAGATAATAAAGTATAAAAATTATTTCAAAATAATTAATTTAGCATGGTTTTAAATAGATTATACTAAGTATAAAAAAATTACTCGCACATATTAAAAATAAAAGTACATGAATTACCCAAATAAATCATGCTTAACACTAACCTAATAAAATAAAAGTGTGAAACAAAAAAAGGAACAATTTTACTTGCACAATATTATGCTAGTTGACATGAGTGATATGCTGATGATGGTGATGATCGATGGTGATAAGGGACGTGGGAGACTAGGCATTGGGATGTTTGTGATATATGATGAAGGTGTGAGATGCTGTGTTGAGTGAGATGAGGAGGTTGAAGAAGGGGCTTGATGATGAGGTGAGGCATGAGGGTGGGATTGTGAGATGATGATGATGAAGCTGTTCTAATGATGATCGCTGCTGAGGGGTTAAGTGTGAGAGATGTCCCCCACAAAGGCGTGCGGTATTTTTTTCTTTTATAATATTATTCTACTAGAGTTTTTTTTTTGGACTCCTTCTCT
>NCQV01063827.1:1910-14510 GCA_002740545.1 Lophocereus schottii
TGAACAAGAGTCTAGGCAAGTTCTAGAGATGCAACATGGAAGAGTCACTCACATGAAAGAAACATGAGACTAAATATATTGAACAGTCCCAATAAGGCTCAAAGTCTCATGAGATATCTACCAAAGTCTCCATTAGCTCATAAATGACTCTCATGTACCAACATTAGTGCTAAACACTCCAAGGAATAATGAAGGTCTCAATCAAGACAAGGGTTCAAATAAGAAATATTCATACAACCTTCATAAATCTTACCACCAAAAGGAATTACACATCAAAAGTTACTCAAGCTCAGGAAAGCCATTATGCCTAGCAAAACCAGCATTAGAGGTTATCTAAAACCAATCTATACCATCACTCTATACAATCCTAATATACAAATCTAAAATATAATACACCATTGCAAAATAACGGAAACCTAAACCTACATGCTCTAACTAGTATGCAAACTAAAACCAAAATGGAAAACACGAAACCACTCTTCCCCCATACTTAGATAAAGCATTATTATTCAAAGTAAAGAAAGTAAAAGAAGGGAAAAGGAACAAAACATAATGATCTCACCAGGTTAGGTGTTATGCACACCCAAGCTAAGGCCTCCTTGCAAATGGGAAAAATGGATCATCAGCAACTCTATCATAACTTCAAGACACGACCCATCAAAACAGATGCTGCCAACATACGCAGGAGCTTATTAAACTGCTGGGACCACAATTTAGAAAATGCAAGGTAAGAGACAATAACCAAAATTACAACAAAGAGATTAAGCATCCTCTTAACTTTATCAATGGCCTTATAAAAATAACAGGAATGGTTAAAGAATTTAGTCCACATGACTTTCCAAGGTAGGTCTCATAGGGATACATAATAAGGATCAATGGAGGGATCATACACTCTTAAGCAACCTAGGGACGCACAATCATCAACATTCTCACCAAGTACATCAAACATGTTAAGCTCATTGCCCAAATCAACTTTAGCATCATAAATCATAAGATTACTAATGGGCACATCAATGTAATACTCAAGGGAAGGAGAGAGTAATGAACAAAGAGGTGAAACATGGGAATGATCAAGGGAATTGGACAGAACATTATTACAATTAAGGCTAGGAGACTCTTTGTGCATAAACACATCGCAAAAGCCCTCCAAAAGAGTCTTATCAAGATCATGCACCTCATCTAAAGTATCTTCTAATTCAAAACATACATTAGCATCACTAAACCTAATAACAACCCCAAAAGGCTCACTTGCCCTGAGCCTTGTGTGCTCAGCTAAAGCAAAGGATGAATCAGGTAAGGTCAGGACAATATTAGTACTATCCATGGGTGATGCAAAGTCTGGTTGAGTGTAACATGCACAATAAGGACGCGAATTTATAGCATGGTTAGAAGAATCACACAAGTCACACCAAAAAGAGGCATAATATGATCTAGCGTAAAATACACAAGGATCATAAAATAAATATTTAGAAACACAACTACCCTTCTCAAACTCAAATAAATCCTAAGCAATCCACTTCAATGAATACCATGCCGCATCAATGGATTTACTAAGAAAACTGCAGTACTATAAAAGAGCTCGGGTTTTACTATTCATACTCTCATCAACAATGTCCAAAAATTTCCATTTACCAATACAACAACTGCATTGAGCAAGAAAAGCATTTAAATACTTGAAATACCTCCAAAATAATTTATGCTCGAATTGGAAAATTGAAAAATTGCCATCATTTTTTTCCCCAAAATTTTTATATATTTTTTAAAATTTACAAGTTTTTTTCTTTTTTTCTTTCCAAAGAAACAAAAAATGCTTAGTTAAAACCTATTGAGAAAAAGCCAAATATTCAACACTAGTTCTCGCCATCTACGCCAAAAACTTCATAGGGTTGCAAGCGCCTGATGGTGTTATAGCAAATCAAGGTCGTCTCCCATAAGGACTATGTTGATCTATTGGACTTTATCTCCTAAATGTAGGTTAAGTGAATCAAAATTTGAGATTGAAACTAAACTAATCTATTATCTAATCTAATGGATAAATAACTAAGAAATTATACAAATTAAGCAATCTCTCAATTCCTGCATCAACCAAGCACTTATTGTTCATTTAGTTGTTTTAAAATCGATAATCAAAGTATCACAACCCTCCTTCGAGGTGAAGTGAAATACCTAAATCTAATCAATTATCATTTCTCAAGGGCTCTCGATTCGTTAGGTTCATTAACCATACGATTATCATTATAGTCTCTCGATTGATAATTCTTTCTAAAAATATCACACAATCAAGTCAAATCCTAGGGTTCAAGTATTGAATTTCACCATTCAGTTCCTCATCCAATATCCAAAACATGCAAGAAAGTGATTAAATGTCTCACAAGATAATAAACATCTAAGATCCAATAAAATAATCTAACAATTACAAAATACTCAAAGAGATGAACATAAGTTTAGGAACCTAACTAGTATTTGCATAAATCCAAAATCAGAACTACAAATTCATAATCAAAACTACAAAACATAAATCCAAAAATGAGAAAAAGAAGAGAAGACAAAAGAAGAAAAGAGAAATGCTCAGCCAAATAACATGCTTGAATCTGTCGATTGCAAACTCAATATGGAACCCTTGCAAATCTTCATCTCGATTCACTCTCTCTTCCTCTAATCCAATCTAAATTCTAATATAGTTGATGAAATTGAAGGGACAAAAAAAAAATGAAATGATAGAGGTGAAATGAGGCTATCTCGCTAAAATTCTACAGCAAAGTGTAAAAACCGTTTGGAAGTCAAACAACCACAAGAAAACATGACGACCATGAGTAAAAGGGGCCCACCATGGACTATGGGCACCACCACAAATAGACTCTGGTGGCCACTAGTCATGCTAGTTCTCCTTTTTTGTTCAGCTGCTTCTCCTAGAACCTTCTAGGCTGTGGTGTTGACTATAGCTGGTCCATCTTGGGTGTCTTTGTAGCTCATTTACCATCTTTTTTGATCCATAAGGTCTCAGAAATTTTCACTCTACTGTCATAACTTGACTCACAAACTTAAAATCTAAAAAATCTCACCAAACAAGCGAAACTAAGCATAATAGT
The DNA here is from genome assembly GCA_002740545.1 of Lophocereus schottii. Taxonomy (NCBI): domain Eukaryota; kingdom Viridiplantae; phylum Streptophyta; class Magnoliopsida; order Caryophyllales; family Cactaceae; genus Lophocereus; species Lophocereus schottii. Next base: position 5,000 of record NCQV01063827.1, read on the forward strand.
AGAAATAGGGGCATAAATTATACAATTAAGTATGTATGTGTTTGTGTATGTATGTGTGTGTGAGTGTGAGTGTCTACACACACACACACACACACACACACACACACACACACACACACATATATATATGTATTATTCAATAGTAATTTAAGATATTCTAAGCGTAATTCTAAAATAAAACAGTAAATGCCTAACCTAAGTATTCTACAAAAGTAAAAACAAAAATAATCATACAATTTAAAACTAACAATTATATTAGAAAATTAATATTAAAAAAACTAAAAATCACATAAACTAACAATCTAGAAAGACTTAAGTTTATAAAATCTTAAATATATCTAATTGTTTTCTAAAAAAATGCAAAATAATTGTAGAAAATATTAATAGTAAATAAAATCTAAAATTTGTTATCTAATAAACTGCTCTTAAACAAATATGAAAAATAAATAAAAAATTAATGAGATTATAAAACCTAATTTTCTATACTTAATCAAACTATGAAAACATAAATCCAAAATTTAAAAAATTAATCTTCAGATTTATTAAAGTGAAATCCTACACGCATCAAATTCCTAAAATAATTCTGGAAAATTATCAACAATTTTGAAAAATTTTGAAATTAAAAATCAGTAGAGTAGGACTCTATATAAAACCTAAAATTGGGTAAAATGTAGAAAAACATAAAAGTAACTATTTTAAACCTAATTTCCAACGAATCGGTAACTAATAGCAAAAATAGAACAAAAACTTATTTTGAAAATTGAATGACACTAAAAATCAAATTATAGTTAATCTAAATCTACTAAGACACACCTAAAAAATTACTCTTTGAGGGGCAGTAAACCTAATTTAATGTTAAATCATACAAATTTAAGAACTAAAATTGACAAACTAAATAACTCAACTAAAAAGAAAACAATTAATTCTCATAGATACCAATTGTAATAAAACGCTTAGCATAATGCATATTCATCATGCAAATTAATGTTTATCATCAGCACATAAATTGACTTTTTCATCTATATTCATTATGCAAATTAATGTTCATCATCTTCAACTTATCTATTTTTTGGGGCGAGTAAAGATTCAATTTGAAGGCACATTTTGGCTGTTACAAGCATGAGATTAATTCAAGAACTAACTGAAGCAATCAAGAAGCTCCGGCTCTTTTTCAACTTTAAATCGACAGCACTGCTGAAAGAGATGACGTATCAAGTAGCACTATGGAGTAGATTTGTTCCTAGTTTTCAATTTTTATATTCATTTCTCTTTTTTCAGTTTCGGAGCTAGATTTTTGTTCTGAAATTGGGGTAGTTTGGAATTTGAATTTTTGGCTTGACTGGACATCATAGTTTAATGAACAAATTAAGCACTATTGGGTTTGAATTTTAGGTTTAATTTACCATATCTTGCCCTGATCTGTGTTGAATTTGAGTGCTTTAGAATTTGGCTTTTCCTCATTTCAGTATTAGATACTCTACTTTGGGTTATGTCAAATGTTAAGGCCATGGCGCTCATATTTCTCAGCGTTGCTTCAAGAACTTGGTTGAAGTTTGCTCTACATCATTGATGAAGGTTGCTTTGGACTGTTTTAGGTCCCTATTTCAGTCCTAAGCTTCCACTTGTTGCTTTCTCGGGTTAACTCTACTTTATTTTAGTTGTGTTATTTTTTTAGTCTATTAAGTTTTTCATTTCATACCTTGATGATCCAATGAGCTCATTCCTTTCATAAAAATTTACAGTAAATTGATATTTCTGTAATGGACGTGGATGGCTTAGTTTGACTCTAGTGTTGCTTTTTATTCTATAGCAGTTTAGCTAATTTATCTCTTTCGTATTCTTGGCTTGATTAGATTACAAGTTAGACTAGTTGCAACCTAATTACATAACTTATTTCTATGGATCAACACTCTCAAATGCTACAACGAATTCTGTATGCTTACAATTTAAATTTTATTTTTATTAAAAGTCACGACAAGTTTGGCCGCCAATGCTAGAGATGGCATTTGTGAAATTAGGTTCCAAATCAAATCTTGAGTTAGCTCATTAAGTCTTTGTAGTCTCTTTTCGATTTTGATCTTTAGTGAGTGTTTATTTAGTTTTAATTGTTTTTAGCTTAGAATTTTATGTTCTCATTTTTGTGTTTAGGATTTATATTTTGATTTTCTTTTTGTTATTTTTTATTTTCATTAGTTTTATTGTTAATTTTCTATCATATTTTTAAAAATTCAAAAATGAAACAGTTGTCGCGAACTGTAACTTTTGTCCGGAAGTGAAACAAAAAAGAAAATTAGTGTGCATATTTTTTCAATTTCAGATTTCTTTTTCCAATTTTCTGTGCAAATTCAGTACTTATTTTGATTTTCTGATATTTGTAATAGGTTCCTAGGGGTTTTTTTTTTTAAGAGTCTAGGTGAATTTTTGTGAAATTGTTTGGAATTTCTGGAATTTTTTGTAATTTTTTCAAAAGTAATTTTCTGTTTTGGTTTTGCTGCAGTGTCCTAGGTTTGAAAAATATTGGAAAAAAATGTCCATGTTCTCCTTGATTTTTGAAAATTTCTTGTGTGTAATGCTCGAAATTTGAAATCTTGATTGTCTGTTTAATTTTCTTTTTAGCTTTTTTTGGGTTTTGATTTATTTTCTATTTTTGTGTGTTAAAAAGTTCAAAAAAAAAGGAAAAAGGAAAGACCGAAAACACTTTTATAATTGTGGGAATTGTAGGATTGGTTGGGTTAGAGAGCCTGAGAGAAGAAGAGTTGTTAGGATTAAACCCGAACATGAGCTGGAACCCAAATCTGAACCACAATTGGAAGAAATGGCACAAGAGAAAACTTTAAGTTATATTTTTTATCCCCCAAGGACTCGGTTGTTATCTTCATTTAACTCTGATCTAGGACCTTATGTGACCTTTGAACAGAGACCTCATTACACTCAAACGCTCCCTAAATTCACTAGTTTAGAGGATGCATGTTTGTAGTTTAAGGAATTTAAAGAAGTATGTTCTATGATGCATTTCCCTAATATATTTGTTAAGAATGAAATTAATTCATTTTGCTTTAGAAGTTGTTGCTAAGCGATGGATGTATGACTTGGCCGCTAATTCTGCTTCTGCTCGCAATGACTTTGTTAAGTTGTTCTTAAAAAAATATTGTCCCAATGCCAAATTATAAAGCTAAGGAATGAAATCAATCAGTTTGTTCAATTGAAAAGGTAATCATTTTGGAAATACTTAGAAAAGTTTAAGAATTTGTTAGCCTAGTGTCCCTGTCAAGATTTAGAATAATAGCGTCTTTGCCAAATTGTTTATGAAGGACTCGACTAACAAGCTAGAACCATGTTGCAATTCATGTGTGAGCGGGGATTTCTTTCCAAGAGTGTCACTGCTGCTTGGGAATTTTTAGAGGACTTAGCTTAGAAGACCATGCAGTGTGAAATCGCTAGGGATGATAGCCTAAGTTCTAGGTTTGCTAGGGGTGGAATGCATGCTATTATGCTATTTATGATGTGAATCTTGCAAGGTATAAGATTCTGGTCTTAAAAAACATGTTAAAAGGGTTATCTATTTAGGAACCCTAAATTTCTTAGACTTCTATGGTGTGTTGTTTTTGTTGTTAGGTCTTAGATCATACATTGCATTTGTGTTCTTTCCTTGCTCGCCAGCTGTCTACTAGACAAGAGCAAGCGAATAAGGCCTACCGAAGGCCTAAGAATGATCCATTATTTTCTTACTTCAACCTAGGGTGGAGAATTCACCCTAAATTTTCATCGAGTAAATACTATGGTTCCTAACTCTTAACCTGGAGTGTTTCTTAACACCCAGCCTATGTCCTATCCCTCTAATTCTTACTACGAACTAGCTTTTCAAGGAGTGTCTAGTGTACATAAACCACCACCTTCTGTTGTTCAAATTTAGCCTCCTCTTTTATACTTACATCGACAGGATTGAGTGCAGAATTAATAGTGATGTGGAAAGGATGATTAATACTAATATGGAAAAGATGATGGGAATGATAACTGAAAATTTTTCTCAATTAGCATCATTTGCTAGGTAGCTAGGAACTTTTCCTAGTCAGCTAGAGGTGAACCCTAAAGGTCGTGCCTCATCTTCATTTTTTGGAGCTAACCCTATTGAGAATGTGAGGAAACTACATACAGGTATATCCCTTAAAGCAGGTTGAGAAATTAATAATCAAGTAGGAAATTCAAAAGAAACTTATAGATACCCTCACACTTTCTTTCAAAATTCATCTTCTTCCACTGCTTCTTCTCCAGAGATAGGTTCATCCAGTAAGATAAAAGATACTACTAATGGTGTCCCTAATGATTCTTTTAGTTATCCTCCTTCTCGTCTATCATGTGATCAAGAGCAGCCTAAGGAGAAGGACTCAACTGATATAGTGGATCCCTCATCTCCTAAGGATTGTTCATCTCCCCTGTTGCTAAATGAGTACATAAGCACATACATGCCCATGTTGATAATATAAGACACACTTTTTCTCAAGTCAAAATCAACATTCCTTTGCTCAACACTATTCAGCACATGCCTCTTTATGCGAGGTTTTTAAGGATCTATGTACTACCAAGAGAGCCGCTAGTGTTTCTAAGAAGGTTTTCTTAGCATCTAGTGCTTGTTCTATCATTTCTCATCAGATACCAGTGAAGTACAAGGATCTCGATTTTCTATAGATATTTTTATAGTAGGGCACCAACTTATTCATGGAGCATTACTTGACTTAGGGGCCAATGTCATTTTGTTACCTTTCACTGAGTATGCAAAGCTAGGGTTAGGTAAGCTAAAACCTTCTAAGATGGTCATCCAATTAGCTGATGAATCGACCAGGTTGCCTGGGTGTGGTATAGGATGTGCTTCTTAGGCATGGTGAACTTATTTACATAGTGGACTATGTTGTGCTTAAGATTGAGAAAGTGACTAATACTGCTAATCAGATCCCTGCCATTGTGGGGCCTTTTTTTTAGCTATTATAAATGCTCTCATTAGCTGCATAAATGAAATGATGAAACTGCCTTTTGCTAACATGAACTTGGAGTTGAACATTTTCAATTTATGAAGAGAACCTTCAGTTTTGATGATATAGACATTTTTGCACTTTACTACGTAGAGGATTCTAGTTTTAATCATGGGTCTAATGACAAGTTTTCTACTAAGTACAAGTCTTTTTTGATTGATGATGAGCACGAATAAAATATGATGTGTTTGAATTTGATGACGTACGCTTTGCTCTTGAATATCTAATTATTTCTACTCTGTATCTAATTTCCCTTCTGTATCTTTAGAAATGAAACCTTTTCTTCATTCTCCTAAGTATTCATTTTTGGGACCTGATAAATCTTTACCTGTGATTATTACTTCCGACTTAGGCCGGGACTAAGAGGAAAAACTGATTGCGTTACTTAGAGAAAATAAAAAAAGCCATATGTTAGGCTATAGGGGATATAAAGGGTATTAGTCCCTCGATTATGCAACATAGGGTCTAGTTGGAGGATAATGCTGAGCTCTATCATGATCTCAACTGCATTTGAACCCTACTTGTAGGAAGTATTTAGGAAGGAAGTGCTTAAGTGGTTACATGAGAAGATCCATCCCATTTCTGATGGTGAATAGGCTAGTCATGTTTAAGTTGTTCCAATGAAGACTGGTGTTATCATGATTAGGAATGACCAGAATAAGCTAGCTTCAACTCAAGTCTAATCTGGTTGGCGGGCTTGTATTGACTGTAGAAAATTGAATGCTACCACTATAAATGACCATTTCCTCCTTTTATTCCTTCGTCGGATGTCAAAAAGGTTAGTTGGACGTTTATTCTATTGTTTTTTGGATGGATATTTTTGCCATACTTAGATCACTATTACTCCTAAGGATTAGAAGAATTCTACTTTTAGATGTCCTTTTGATACATATGCATTTAAGAGGATGTCTTTTGGACTTTGTAATGCTTCTGTAACCATTGAAAGGTGCTTGATTTCTATTTTCTCATATGTAGTTGAACAATACATAAAAGTTTTCATGGATAACTCCTTTATGTTTGGGTCTTTCTTTAATTAATGTCTATCTAATCTAAGTAAAGCGTTGAATAGGTGTAGGAAAAAATTTTTGACTTTGAAGTAAGAGAAATGTCATTTCATAATGGAAAGAGGATAATCTTAGGCCATGTTATTTCTAAAGACGAATTGAAGTCGATAAGGCTAAGATTGATTTTAATCTTCTTCCTCCTACTTGAGTGAACAAGGTGAGGTCTTTTCTTGGACATGCAAACTTTTATCATTGTTTCATTAAGGACTTCAGTAGGATAGCTAAGCCTTTGATGAACTTTTTAGCAAAAGGATATGTCATTTGACTTCTCTGAGTAGTGCCATGTGACATTTACTGAGCTGAACAAACCCTTGGCCTCTGCTTGGATTCTTCATCCTCCCATCTAGAAAGTACCCTTTAAGATAATGTGTGATGCATCTAGTTATGCTATCATTGTTATTTTAGGGAAACATGTTGATAAGAAGTCATACGTCATTAATTATGCTAGTCACGCTCTAAATGATCCCCAACTGAACTAGATTATGACTTAGAAAGGATTTTTTACCATGATTTTTGGTTTTGAGAAGTTTAGACCTTACTTGATTGAATCTCATATCATTATCTATACCAACCACTTTGCTCTTAACTACCTTTATTCTAAGAATGATGCTAAACCTAGACTTGTGAGATGGATTTGCTTTTGCAAGAATTTGATTGTGGGGTTAAATATGAGAAAGGTTCTGAGAACCTAGTTGCGACCCACTATTCCAGTATTATTTGTGGTTGAGAGCTTGAATCTCATATTTTTGAAAGCTTCCCTGATGAGTAGTTTTTTACAATCCACTATAACCCTAGGTATGCTGATATTGTCAACTACGTAGTGTTTGGTGGAATTCTTGAGGGGTGGACTTAGAATGATGGAGATCAATTATTTCACCATGTGTAATCTTTATAGGGGATGACCCTCACTTATTTAAGCATTACTCTGACCACATCTTTAAAAGGTGTATTCCCAACCTTGAGATTATGAGTGTTCTATCATTCTATCGTGACCAAGCATGTGGGGGCATTTTAGTGGAAGAAAGATAGCAATCGACGTTCTTCAATGTGGTCTCTATTAGCCTACCTTATTTAGGGATGCTTTTGAATATTGTAAGAATTATCCTAGATACCAACAATTGGGCAAGATTAGTAACAGAGATATGGTTCCACTTAATCCTATCACTATGGTGGAGATTTTTTATGTATGGGGTATAGATTTCATGAGACATGTCTATCTTCATTTGCAAATTAGTATATTTTTGTTAGTTGTGGACTATGTTTCTAAGTGGGTAGAGGTCATCCCCAACAAGACCAATGATGCTAATGTGGCTGTAAAATTCTTTATGGAGAACATTTTTGCTAGATTTGGCATGCCTTGAGCTATTGTTAGTGTTCAGGGTACGCACTTTACTAATATGTTCATTGATGCTTTATTGAGGAAGTACTCCATAGTCTATAGACTTGCTACCCCATATCATCCCAGACTAGTGGTCGAGTAGAAGTCTCCAACATAAAATAAAGCACTTGAAAAGACTATGAGCAAGTTTCGAAAGGATTGGGCCAACAAGTCGTAGATGCTTTATGTGCTTATAGGTTAATTTTGAAGACTACCTTAGGTTTGTTACCTTATAGGATTATCTACGATAAGCCTTGTCATCTTATTGTTGAGATTGAGCATAGAGCATGGTGGGCCATAGAAATGGTTAATGATGACGTGACTAAGGTTGGTGAGGATAGGAGGACCACAACTGAGTGAGCTAGAAGATATTAAAGCTGACATATGAAAGTGCTAGATTCTACAAGAAGAGGGCCAAGTTATTTTGTGCAGACATATTCCTAGCAAAGAGTTTGCTCAAGACATGAAAATGCATTATATGACTCTAAGCTCCATCTTTTTCCAAAAAAATTGGGTCTCGCTGGACCGGTCCCTATGTTATTTCTCACGTTTTTTCCTATGGTGCAGTAGAAATATAGACACCTGAGAGTGGCACCAAATTAAGGTGAATGGTCAAAGATTAAAGCTATTTTTAGAGTTTGTTAGGAGTGTCTAATATTCCGTGAGCATGCTTATCAAAAACAAAGTGCTATTGAGTTAGGTTGGGTGTATCCAATGCCTAAACTAGTTTGATTTGGCTTTCTTTCCCTTCCTTTCTCTCTTTCTTCTTTTATTTTCTTTTTGTAAATTTGTTGCTTTTTATTTTTGCTTCTTTTTTGTATCTATGCTTTTCTTTTTGAGTTTTAGAATCTTGTCTTTTTCTTTCTTTCCGAGTCTTATTTTTCTTTTGTACATATATACTTTTGTTTTAGTTTTTATATTTCCATTCAGTGCCAATGAGGGCATTATGTAAGTTAGGTGTGGTTGTTAGGAAACTATGTTTTGAAAAGAAATTTTGAAAAATTTGAAAAAAAAACTAAAAAATTTTGAAAATTCCAAAAACAATTTTGTTTTCTTTTAAGGAATATGTGTTATTCTGGTTGACTATGTTCTCTTGTAACTTAGCTTTTAGGTTGTATATAAGTATGGTGTCCATGATAGAATGTAGTCCAAAGTGTGATATTTATGCCAGACCTAACCCCTAATATTCCTAAAGCAAGCTATCTTGACTCGGTAGATAAACTTATGAGACTTTGAGCCTTAAAGGCTAATTCATCATTTCATTCTCATATTTTTCTTCGGTGTTTGTTTCTTTCATGATTACATCTCTAGAAAATGCCTTGATTCTCTTCAAAAATCGCATTTAGCATGTGCATTATGTAATATGATAGAGGCATTCATTTGTTTTGTCAGCCAAAAAAGCCAACTTGTCACATTGGTTTGAATGTTTTATCCTTTGCTAACCCTTTGGTCCTTGACTGTTTCCATTTTATATGTATCCTTCCATTTAGTCATTGAACTAAACACATTTCCTACACCTAAGCAAAGTCTAGTGGAGCAGTACTTTAATATTGAATATTAGGTAGCTTCTAAGTATGACGTAATTGGTGGTTGATTTTGTACCTTTTGGTGTATTGTTGTAACCATTTAGAAATGGAGTTGTATTATTTTCTTACATGTGATTTCATTCATTTTTCTTCTAAAGAAAAAAGTGCAAAAAAATTGAAAAAGTTGCCAAGAAAAAAGATTGAAAAAATTTTGAAAAATCTTAAAAAAAGATGAAAAAGTTTTGTAAACAAGAGTGTTTGGCATGATCATGTATACGTAGTGTTCATTCTATTTACTTAGTTCTAATTGTCCATTTTTTGGGGTGTACTTATTTTTTCCATAAGGTTGCGAGAATAGCTGGTTATTATAGTTAATGGAAGTGTTTGGTTGCTTATTAGTCACTTGGCTTTTAGCTTCTTATTCTTCAATTTGGTTTTCCCTCTCTCTCCCCTTAACCTAGAGCCCCATTACAACCCTATGAAGTCCTCTTGATTATCATGTTGCATGTTATATTT
>NCQV01063828.1:0-11705 GCA_002740545.1 Lophocereus schottii
CATTCTCTTTATTTTGCTACTCACTTACTCTTCTTTTGTTCCTCAAATTTTCTTCATAATCGGAAAGGTTAAGTTTAAGAATCACTATTGTTCTCCGTGGAATTGACACCCTAACACTCGCTAGTCTACAATTAACCTTGTGCACTTGCAAGTAAAAAGGGTTTTTAATCATAGTAGACAGGATTGACCAAGTTGATGGATTCAATCAAACCAGGGTTAATATCATGAGTCACAACAGGTTTCAAACGTTGGCCATTAACTATAAGAACTCTACCATCTTGGGGATCCAAAATTTGAACTGCCCCAGAGGGAAACACTTGTCGGACGACCCAACTTGAATATAGACCCAACTTGACCCTGAGGTCGATTCCAATAGTCTTGCTATGTTGGATCCACTGTGAGCATCTGATAACTTCCAAAAAGGCTTGCTAAAAGGAGAAACTTGTGATATTTCATCACCTAAAATGAAAAACATATAAACAATTCGAAAATGTGAACCAAAACTCAGTACATGCAGTCCTGTATTGTAAAATGAGCATAGAAACATTGTAGATGGGTACCCGCTGTTGCAATTCATTTAGCTCGTAATAACAATGAAAATGAGACGATAACATGAAATTGAATTGCTCCTTATTATCTGGATATGAACCTCTTGCAATGATATGATCTATACACAGGTGTACGCCTACCAGTCCGATTAAGAGTTGGCTTGAAGTCGCATGGGTAAATGATGGGCTGACGCCCTATAGATGATAACTGACGGGGTCACAAGTTAAATGGCAAATCACTATGTAAACTGATTCACTGATAAACTTATTAAGACTTGTACCTTGATAAATATGTTCTTCTTTCTAAAGATACAGGCAATAGACATACCTTGAGTTTTTAAAAATGTCATCTGACTTGATACAAGTTAGCTGTTTCATAAATGCCATTTGACTTAATAAATTTGTTCTGACTTGATAACACTTATGCATAATGGGGAACGATAACTAGGCCTCAACTCTGATTCATAAATGTCATTGTAAGTACGTATAGTCAGTAAATAATCTTTACTCACATAATTAAGTAAGTAAAAGTATGTGTAGTAGAAATTGAGTAATTATATAGTATATATAACTTGGGTGTTTCAATATAACTTCAAAACTGAATTGGCGAAAGCACTTAAATTTAATATAAAGTAAATGAAGTAAAATAGACAACAGTAAGATAAATGAGATTACAAAGGAAAAGGCCTTGATGGTGATAAATGAGGGAGTGGTTGTGTCCTTTTTTGAGATAGGTTGTTGATACGGATTTAAGACTCGCTGATGTATAGTTTGGTTCAAGATAATAGCGAGTACACTAGATTAGCTTCATAAATATATATTTGATACATTGCGAAGTGAATGAGTAATAAAGGTTTGAGGCCAAGAGAGATATATCTTGGTTCAAAACTGCATAAACTGCAATAACTTGGTCTGATAAATATGGTTTCTGGTCACAACTCTACACACTTTTCATATTTCATTCATAAATCCATTAGATATAGAATTCCACCCCAAATAAATCATTGAACTCGAAAGAAGCTATTAAACTCACTAAGCTTGGTATTTTCTTTGTAAAATCCATAAATAATTCAAAGCTCATAAACAAGCTCCCAAATTGTATAGTTGCCTTCTTTTTTCTCATTGATTAAGCAAAAAGCTCCATGAAAGTCCATGAATATTCATTTCCCCCTTAAATGACCTTACTTGTGCCAAATACACAAAATGAATGCATTATCAATCTCACTTAATCTTTATTATTGCTCTTTACACAATTACTCAAAATATTTTCAAAAATCATCAAACTCACAATACTTAACCAAAATTCATGCAATCTTATAAAAAATTTGAAAATGATATGGATAATCTACAGTAAAATTTTCTAATGTTTTCTCCAAGTATATGCTGCACAAAAATTACAATAACAGTCCAGTTTGCACCAAAGTAGGTTAGTTCATTTCAAAAATTCATAAATTTCACCCTAGACCTCAAATAAAGAAAAACAACCAAAATATGAAAAGGTCCAGAAGTCCCAAAAAACTTTCATGTACAACACAAAACGTAATTCGCACAATAGGATTCCCAAAATGGGGCTGAAACACAAGTGCGTTAGTGTTTGGTCTAATCTACATAGTTTTAGTAAAACTACCATAACTTTGTCCACAGACCTCGGATTAAGGCGATTCAAGAGCCATTTGAAAGCTAACATGATGAACTATACATGTCCTAATCATTACCAGTTTTATCCCGAAGTTAGCCCTATTTTCCTAAAATTTCCAGCCTTGACTAGTTTAGTTTTCTCTTCCTTTTTCACATGAATCCTCACTTGAAATCATTCCAAATCACCAAAAACATCATCATAATCATCAATAAAACTAAATATTATAAAATCAAATGCAAAATAATCATCATAATCATCATAATCAATCCATAAACATGATTTTAACTTAAGCTTGATTGAACATGATCATCCCTAAACCCTAGCATGATTCAAGCTTAACTACACCACAATCAATACAAAAATAACTCTTATTTCTCATCAAAATATCATGATCAATGATCACAAACATCAAAACAGGAACCAAAACAAAAATAAAAATCAAAACCAACAAGATCAAATTTTATGATTACTCACTTTGATTGCAAATAAGTTGAGATCGAGATAAGGTTTAGTAGTTTTGATGATGGAGCATGGTAGCTTGAGGTACTAGGATGTTGGGGGGGTGCGGAAACCACCAGGGCCAGCCGGAAAAATGGCTGGAAAACACCCAAGAAGTGCTGCCCAGGTGCTGCTATGAGCGAGGTGAGAGAAGAGAGAGAAAGTGAGCTTTGGATTGAGTTGTGTGCGTTTCGACTAATCAACACACTTGACTGAAATTTTATCTAGTAAAGCCACCTTTTTAAGCTAATCATGGTTAAATTTAATGATGGTAATTAGTTAGATTAATAGGCGACTTGTTGGGGCTTCAAACCGGCTGAAATAAGTTGGGTTCGGGTATAAAACGCTTCGTAACAATAACGATTTTACATAACTCAAAATTAAATTTTTACAAGGTTATAAAATAATAATAATAATAATAATAATAATAATAATAATAATAATAATAACAATAACAACAATAATAATAATAATGATACGAATAATAATTTCTTAAACCATAATTATCGGGGCCTACTATCGATTCACCCGATATTTAATTAATCAACAAAACTTGAATTAACAAATCAATGAAACTTAAATTGCAAAATGGGACCCAAATAAAATATCCCCAACTGAGATGGTTAAATACAATAAATAGAAGCGGAAAATTAAATGACACAAGGTAATTCGGTAAATACAAAAATTGAGGGTAATTGAATTAATAAACATGATTTGGTTAAACAAATAACTATGACTGATTAAATCCATAAACATGATAAATTAAATGGATAAGTATGATTAATTAAATAAATACGATTTAAACAAAGAAATATGGGTTACGGTTGGGTTATTACAACCTTCGCCTCTTAAACAGTTTCGTCCTTAAAACTTATGACACTTGCGAAATGTATGCAATGCTGCTTTAAAAACACATGGGCCATTAGTTCCCATTGCCTCCCTCTGAAGAGGTATAATTTGCTCAATGTACTATAACTAAGGGTAATCCCATGTTTCAGTAGTAGATCCAGATATTTCTCACGTACAATAGCCGCAATGAACTTAATTACTATGATTCAAAATTGATATTCTCTTCAACAGAATAGAACCTTGTTACTAGTGAGGAGGTGCTCACTACTTGTTTCTCACCTTGTCCACTAATAAAAACTGTTATATGCCCTGATAAGTAGTCTCATACTATTACAAGCTATAAAACATGTTATATACGTGCTCAAGTTCGACTGGTAGGTGCAATCAACAAGCTACGGGATTTAACCTTTCTATGAATCATAAGGCCCCATATAACTAGTCCCTAATTGTCCTTGGATAGTCAGTCTCTTACTACCTTGATTAGAAAAGCCTTTTGAAATACTTTATAACCCATCTGAGACTTTGGTTATTTCCTTATTTTGCCAGCATAACTCTTTTGTCAACCTTGTATCACCTCAATATGTACTTGAATTTTCCCTCTTAATACTTTCTTGGGTTAGCTTTGACCTTGTACTCAATGTTTCTTCTAGCTCACTCCAATATAATTAGACAGTGCTCGAGATTATGCCCTTATCAAAATCTCCTCATCTGATATTCCTAATGCCTCACATGATCTCCCCTTATCAGACTACTCAAGAATCTGCTCCTGGTCGATAATGGGCAATGAAATGACCATGGTTAGGGATGAGAGTGATGAAATTCTTAGCCAAGCGAATCATTGCATACAAAAGAAATGAACAATGAGACTAGAAAAGATTTATAATTGAGGAATTAACATGGAGGGTTAGAATAAAGATAACCATAAGTGTGTCATGAATTCTGAAATATAATACCACAAGAATCATGGTTTATAAATGTTGATTATAAAGGATCCAATACATAGTGATCCAAGAAGATAGATGGCCCAGTTACCTTTAAGTTTAGCTAATGATTTAAAAAAAAAAAACAAGATGGCCAGCAAAGGAGTTCCAACAGGGTGACTTTCTAGATACCATTGACAAGATAAATGCAATTGAGGGAGTGGCAAAACAAAATACAATAAATAGATAAATAGATTGGATAAACAAGGTACAATGGATAATTAAATACCTTGAACAAGCAAGGTCTAATGAATAGATAAATGGATTGAATAGGCTGCAGTGGAAACATGCATTTGCTCATATGGAGCCAAATTAAGTACGACAATAAGATTAAATAAGGATTACTGAAGTTTACCTATGAGGATACAAGATATAGGTGTGAGAATTGCAAGTGCCATAAATAGATCAATAGATTGAACCGGTAAAATGCAATGGATAGATCAATAGATTGAATGAGCAAAGTACCAATGGATAAGTAAATAGATTCAACAAGTGACATTAGAAATGTGCCTTTGCTCATATGAAACCAATTCAAGTCTAGTAGTAAGACTAAACAAAAAAGCTAGAGTTTACTTATGAGCATGTAAGATATATGTGTGGGAGTTGAAATTCAAAATAAGAAGAGTAAGGGGATTATGACAATCGCAATTGCCCACACCAATGAGAGTTGAACTACATTATAAATTCAGATCAAGTTGTACGAGCGTATTATTATAAATAAATGAGATATAAGGTAGATGAGGGAATCATCTCTCAACGAAATGAACTACAACTCAATATCATGAAATAAAGATGGTGAAGGTCGAGAGCACGGGAATGTTGACAATCATATAAGGTTGAACAAAAAATGTATTGCACATTTAACAATGGGTTTGCAATGACATAGAAGATCATGCTAACAGGAAACATTGGGTTGAAATGTAAGGGAGATTAAATAATATTAGATAGTGTCAAGTTTTGAAGATGAGACAAGCAAACAAGAATTACTATAAATGGGTACTCTTGTAAAAGATAAACTGTGGTTGCATGGTTTAGGTGTGATATCCGAACCTTAAATCATTCTTGGAAAAGACATCTGTTGTTGGCAGTTAATCCCGTAAATCATTTATGCAAGGTGTCGAGCACTTATTTTTGATTATGATTTTGTTCAGCTCTCTGCGTACAGTACACAACCATAAGATTCTGTCTTCTTTCTTCACACATATAAAACTAGGGTTTCCCACAGTGACACACTTGGTCAAATAACTCCCTTCTGTAACAACTCACTTCACTAAATTTGTAGTCCCTTGAACTCTACTGGGGCCATGTGATAGGGGCGCTAAAATTAGATTAAGCACCTACAACTAGGTTGATCTGAAAATCGATGTTTCTTGGGGAGAAACAATCCTGATAGTCCTCAGATGAAACATCTCTAAATCCACCAACAGTAAATACGGATATGGATATACCGAGTGTGGTGGACAAATCACTAATATTCAATGCATTAATGACATGATAATTCACTTGCTTACACAATGTAATCGGGGGGGTAAATAGGGCTTTTCTTCACTCGACCCGTAGAAACACACGTTTAGCCAATCCTCATCTCTCAAGCTAACCTTAAGATCCTTACCAATCATCTTAGTCCTGTAAATACATAGTCAGTTCACCCCCATAATGATACCAGATCTACTAATCAAACTGGATTGAATGTTCAGGTAATATGATTCCAGTAATACTGCTAGAGGCATGTGTATAAAAGATAAACATTCAATTGCCTATTTGTCTTAGTAAATTAAAATAATAGGGGGCTAATCTAAAATGTCAAGAGATGTAACCACAACATGAACTCTTGCAAAGATATTTCTTTATTGGTTAGAGAGGACCAATATGTAAGCTAAATGAATGAAAGGATGAAGAATTGTAGTGAAAGAGGCAAGGCATAGAAATGACCTGCATATGCAAGATATGTAGTTTATTCATGCTGGTCATGGTAGTAAAGTAAATGAACGATGTTATGAAATTGAGAGGGAGTATTAAGCATTGAAGGTGAAGAAATCTAATAGATTACCAAAGTGGTTTTTGAAAAGTCATATGGCATCTGTATGTGAGTAAAATGACGAAGATAAGGGTCAACAGCACCAGAAGAGAAATTTTCTTCATCTGGTGTTTAAAAGGACAATATTTCCAGATGAAGGTGTCAGGCTTATGACTAAACATAATGACATCCATCAATAAAACAATTTGTTGTAAATGGAAGCCTTGGGTAGGCATATAAACTTCAAAATTGCTGGTAGATGAAAATAGCACAAATCGTTGTTTATCATTAACAAGATAGGCTATACTAGTGAAGAAAGGATTATCAAAATAACTTGAGTAACAACATGCAGTCACGACCATGGAGTAGTATGCCAACATGACGTTACGGTGCTATAGAAACACGAACAATATGGATACATTTAATTGTTGAAAAGGTGTTCGATGACTGGGTCTGAAACAAGCAAAGACTTTGTAAGAAATAAGTGAATTGAATAGTGCCCCAAATAGAAGCAAGGAGTAAAAGTAGGTGACAGTAAAAAGATGGACATAATGGTGACTGAACTATAAGTAGAATGGATTAAACATGCTTAGGAGGAACTGCAAATCACATAGTAACGCATACCGGGGGTCATTATAGGCTCCATTATGGAAACAGAGAATTAAACGGTTATGATTGTCAGGGTTTGAATCGCTTATAAGAAAGGTTGCTCAGATGTGTAGTCCCTATAGACCACGTATGAGAATTTTTGTAAACACTCCATTACAAATCAAGAGAGTGTTAGCCGTAAAGAAATGATGCCTCTGAACCATTCAAGGTAACTAGGGTAAAAATAAGTCAATTACACGAAGTAATGGAATTATTGCTGATGTAAGGTCTTAGTGTCAAGACCAGATAATTCCTATACATGGCAGCTTGATCTTATTTTGTAACGGCCCGACCATAATATTCATATTAATTACATTAAATCATCTTACTTATANNNTAATCAAGTTGGGCCCCGCATTTCAATCTAGAATTTTTCCACCCATGCACGTATTGAGCTTCTCCTCACCATTCGATTGTTTTTATATTTTTTGTTTTAGGTATGGGAAGAAATGAATAGTCATCCTCTGGAGAAACTAGAAAGTAGGAAAGCAATGGACATTTTCTGATCGCTAGCTAGTCAACGCTCACAGTGATGATAGGTTAGTACCTTGGAGATTATGTGTTACTTATCTTTTAAAACCTCGGGATAACAATGCCTAGCATTGGTAGATCAAGTTATCACAAGGGGGACAAACAGTATGAAAAGACAAATATTTATTTTGGGTAATACCAAAGGTTTCGTAAATTAAATAGCGTTGTTCCATCCCAGAACGACGGTTATGCCTCCAATTAGATTAAAAGTCTTCCGCTGCAAATCAACAATACATTAGTAGTTAAACTAAAGTAATCAGACATTAGTAATTGGGGGCGTTACATACTTGTACCACACATATAATGCCAAGTAGTACACCATAAGCTACTACTTGTTATCACCATACATAAGCACTCATTGTAGTGTTCATCTCATATTAGTTCACCTCAAAGATATTGCCTCGAAAGGCATTTCTTCATCTAGAGGTTTACATCTAACTTGACACTGTATTAATGCCTTAAGAAGTTGCAAATAGCAACCCCACAATGGGTTTCAACCATCACTGTACTCAAAAGTAGGTACATTAACACACGTCAATAAGACTCTTAAATCTTGGGGCAAAATAGGCAGAGTTCCGCCTAAAAACTGATTAAAACCCAGGCTAGAAGCCTTGCAATAGATACTTGAAATGGAGAGAAATACTTTAATAGCTCAACGGCCACACGTCGGAGTTCATAACTCACAGGTCACACACCCGGAGTGCACGATTACAAAAATTTAAACAAATAAGAGAAACAATACAACCCCCAGATAAATGAAAGCATGCCTCACCAACAACTGACCTAAATGATTCCATAGTCCACTTCGCTCATGCTTGAATCTCATGATATCACCAAATGATTGAGTCACCCAAATGAAAATGGTTCCTCCATATATGCCCATACATATGAATGTATAGTCAATAGCTCATTTAACTGGTCCAACATAACTCATATACCCCTTGATAGCTAACTCATAAATACTTGATAGCTCACAGTGGCCCTTAAAACCTTAGCTCTGATACCAAATCTACAACGCCCCTAAATTGCTTATGACATGATTTACAGAAAACTGCAGCGGAAGGCTTAATAATAGAAGGCGCTACCGCCGTCCTGATAAGGGCAAGGCTCATTGAAACCATTTAAACTTGCAACTTATGTTCACAATCACAAAATCTATTAACTGAAGCACTTTAAGACAAAAGTCGATAATAGCTCAACTTCAATACCATCAGCTTAATCATACCATGTGCTAACTTGCATTCCACGCCACACAAGTATATTGAATATAGATCCAACTTGACCCTAAGGTCAATGCCAACAGTCATGCTATGCTGAATCCACTATAAGCATCTGATGACTTCCAAAAAGGCTTGCTAAAAGGAGAAATATGTGATACTTCATCACCTAAAATGAATAACAGGAAAACAATTCGAAAATGTGAGCCAAAACTCAATACATGCATTCCTACATTGCAAAATGAGCATAGAAACATTGTTGATGGGTACCTGCTTTTGCAATTCATTTAGTTCGTAATAACAATGAAAATGAGAGAGTAATATGAAACTGAATTGCTCATTATTATCTCGATGTGAACCCCTTGCAATGATATGATCTACACATAGGTGTACACCTGTCAATCTGATCAAAAGTTAGCCTAAAGCCGCGTGGGTAAATGATGGGCTAACGCCCTATAGATGATAACTGATGGGTTCACAAGTTAAATGGCAAATCACTGTATAAACTAATTCATTGATAAACACATTAAGATTTGTACCTTAATGAACATGTTCTTCTTTCTGAAGATACAAGTAATAGACGTACCTTAAGTCTTTAAAAATATCATCTGACTTAATACAAGTCAGCTGTTTCATAAATGCCATCTGACTTAATAAATATATTCTGACTTGATAACACTTATGCATAATGGGGAACGATAACTAGGCCTCAACTCTATTTCATAAATGTCATTGCAAGTATGTGTAGTTAATAAATAATCTTTACTCACATAATTGTGTAAGTAAAAGTATGTGTAGTAGAAATTGCGTAATTATATGGTATATATAACTTGTGTATTTCAATATAACTTCAAAGCTGAATTGGTGAAAGTAATTAAATTTGATATAAAGTAAATGAAAGTAAAATAGACAACAGTAAGACAAATGCGATTACAAAGGAAAAGGCCTTGATGGTGACAAACGAGGGAGTGGTTGTCGCCTTTTCTGAGATAGGTTGCTGATACGAGTTTAAGGCTCGCTGATGTATAGCTTGGTTCAAGATAACAGCGAGTATACTAGATTGGCTTGATAAATATATATTTAATACATTCTGAAGTGAGTGAGTAATAAAGGTTTGAGGCCAAGAGAGATATATCTTGGTTCAAAATACCATAAAATATAATAACTTGGTCTGATAAATATGGTTTCTGGGTCACAACTCTCCCCATTTCTCATATTTCATTGATAAATCCATTAGATATAGAATTCCACCCCAAATGAATAATTGAACTCAAAAGAAGCTATGAAGCTCACTAAGCTTGGTATTTTCTTTGTAAAATTCATAAATAATTCAAAGCTTATAAACAAGCTCTCAAATTATATAGTTATCTTTTTTTTCTCTCATTGATCAAGCTAAAAGCTCCATGAAAGTTCATGAATATTCATTTCCCCCTTAAATGACCTCACTTGGCCCAAATACACAAAATGAATGCATTATCAATCTCACTCAATCTTTACTATTGCTCTTTACACAATTACTCAAAATGATTCCAAAAATCACCAACTCACAATACTCAACCAAAATTCATGAAATCTTACAAAAAATTTAAAAATAATATGAATAATCCGCAATAACATTTTCTAAGTTTTTCTCCAAGTATATGCTGCACAAAAATTACAATAACAGCCCAATTTACACCAAAACAGGTTAGTTCACTTCAAAAATTCATAGCTTTCATCCTAGACATCAAATAGAGACCTAAAACCCCAATATGAAAATATCAGGAAGTCCCAGAAAACTTTCATGTACAACACAAAATGGGATTCCCACAATAGGGTTCCCAAAATGGGCTTGAAACACAAGTATGTCAATGTTTGTTCCAATCTGTACAGTTTTATTAAAACTACCATATATGTTTCCACAGGCCTCGAATTAAGGCGATTTAAAATCCATTTGAAAGCGAAATGCTGAAATATTGACCTACCAAAAATTATAATTTATTCATGTCCTGATCATTACCAGTTAATCCCGAAACCGGCCCTATTTTCCTGAAATTTCCAGCCTTAACTAGTTTAGTTTTCTCTTCCTTTCTCACATAAATCCTCACTCGAAATCATTCCAAATCACGAAAAACATCATCATAATCATCAATAAAACTAAACATTATAAAATCAAATACAAAATAATCATCATAATCATCATAATCAATCCATAAACATGATTTTAACTTAAGCTCGCTGAACATGATCATCCCTAAACCCTAGCATGATTCAAGCTCAATTTCACCACAAAAATAACTCTTATCTCTTATCAAAACATCATGATTAATGATCACAAACATCAAAATAAGAATCAAAACTAAAATAAAAATCAAAACCGACAAGATCAAATTTCAAGATTACTCACTTTGATTGCAAATAAGTTGAGATGGAGATGAGGTTTAGTGGTTTTGATGGTGGAGGACGGTAGCTTGAGATGCTAGGATGTTTGGCGGGGTCAAAAACCACTAGGATGGTAGCTCACCCAAAAAATGGTCGAAAAACACCCAAGAAGTGCTGCCTAGTTGCTGCTGTGAGGGAGGTGAGAGAGGAGAGAGAAAGTGAGCTTTGGATTGAGTTGCGTGTGTTTCGACTAATCAACACACTTGGCTGAAATTTTATCTAGTAAAACCACCTTTTTAAGCTAATCATGGTTAAGTTTAACCATGGTAATTAGTTAGATTAATAGGCAACTTGTTGGGGCTTCAAACCAGCTGAAATAAGTTGGGTTTGCAAATAAAACGCTTCGTAACGATAACG
>NCQV01063830.1:0-19286 GCA_002740545.1 Lophocereus schottii
TGTTTATGTGCTTAAAATTTTCAAAAAAAAACTGAGTCAAGAGAGTGATATATTTGAGCTTTGAGCATACTAGAACTTCATTGTACCCTATATTAGCTTAGTTGAGAAGTATTATAATAGGGTGTTTTTCTTTATATTCTTCTTTCGCAAAAGTGAGTTGAGTGTGTGTCCAAATCAAGGGAATTTTGAACGTAGGGTAATCTGTATTAGGGAAGACGGTTGCGTGGGTTGCAATTTGTAACAAGGTGTGTTGTTATTGTAATATGTTTAGCCCGTTTAGTGAAGTGTGTAAATCCTACACGAGGTAGGTCGTGATTTTTTCATCTCAGTTGGGCTAGAGGTGTTTTCCACGTAAAAAATCATGTGTCCATTATTTCCGCATTAAATTTTATTGTTTTTTCGCTTCTGCACAACTCAGGAACAGTCTGTGCGAACAGATTCTAAGACTGTTTGCCAACATATAGTGAAAATCAGACACCACAATTCACCCCCCCTCTTGTGGTTGTGTACTCTCGAAAGCAACATCAGTTTTAAACGAACACGGACGTATTAGGACGAAGGAGCGAGAAGTCGCGAGAAGACAGAAAACGGCACGGGGGTGCCGTGCCACATGTATTTCCTCTGGGCACGAAGTGGTGGCGGCTAGGGTTTATCTCGACGTGCAGTTTCTCCTGACGGTTATGGTTCTTCTCTAAGGGTAAAACACTGGTTTTCGAGACCCTATATAAAGAGGTCATACTTAGGATCTAATATCACTCTTGAATCCCAATAACACAAAACACAAGCATCCATAAGAGCTTAAATTCTACTGTTCCTATTTTTGTGAGAGAGCGTTCTGAGTTATTTGTAATCGTTTTCTGATCTCTTCCTATAGCACACCGCTCGAGATCAGTTTTGTACTCTTCCATCTCTATAGTGGATTATTTGCTCATCGCCGTCCGTGGTTTTCTCCCATTTTGGGTTTCTACGTAAATTCTTGGTGTTAATTTGTATTTGTTTTTCTCTGTCTTGCTATTATTATCGTATTTATGATTCCTTTGTTGTTTATTAAATTCCTAACCGATCCTGACAGTTCAGTTACCCAATTTTTGGATCCGATTTTTTTGATTTTTCGGTGTGATTTTCGATTTCAATTTTTTTGCACACCTCTAGTAAATTGTATGCAGATTTTAGTTACAGGTGCTTGACCTTTCAGTTAATTTTGATATTTTTAAACTTAACAGTCGATGTTAATCTTTATCAATATTATACTAAGTTAGGCCGCCCTAAGTGGATTGCCCATAATACTAAACTTATGGTTCACTGAATGTGTCAATAGGCAAGTCGAATCCAATTTTCATTTGGCTTGACTTGATTAGAAAAGCCTTCGAGTCAAACCTACTCAAATGGTGTCCAAGTCAGGATACACTAAGTTAACGTAAATCTGGCTAAAATTTCAACATTTTACTTTTTACATGAATAAAATTATCAAATAATTGGTTTGAAATTTGTTTCAGATTTAAAGGACCATAAGTCTCAACTTATAGCAATTATGGTCAAGTATCTGCCTTGATATTGAAAGACAGATTTAAATTAACACAAAATTAATTAGAACCACAAAGTGAATAAAGGAGCACTACTGTGGGATATCGAAACAAAACTTCACCGGCACAAGCTCAGCACCTGATCTATTCATCAATTATGTTAAGGTCGAGTTTTGATTGAATCAAGGCTAAGGACTCATGATCAAGCTCGCTAATAGTCATAATCATACTAAAGCAGAGCTTTAGTTGAACCAAGGCTAAGGATTCACGCATCAGGCAAATTCAGCCCGTTTAAAACTCTACTCACATTGTGCTAAATGATACCATTACATTTGCTTCGAACAATGTGCTGCGGTAAAGTGTTTTAGCAGATACACAATAATTAGATTTGAATGAGAGAAAGTTGGTGAAATATATCGGCCAGACTGAATGAGCAACTTAAATTTGATTACATAAGTTACTACAATGAGTGAATAACATATGTAAGTCAATTGCGCCCAATAAAGTCATTTGAATCTAAATTCCATATTGAAATCTTTATTGAAAAAATATAATTAAATATGCTATTAGTTGGCTCCTACAGATAGACTCAAACTCGAAATAAAAATAAATATTAGTCAATTTTGGGAGGCCTGTCGTATGCCTCGGCCGCTTATTAGGCCATTTCCAACGGAAGCCTCAAGCGGAGATGAGGAGAGAGCAGGAGAGTGAGGGAGGCAACAAGCTGCAGTGGAAGCCTCATGATTTGCACCTCACGGGGAGGCTCAATTGAGTGAGCCAACTCTCGAGAGTTGTTTTATTTTTTGAATTATTTTTTTATTAGCTTTCCTTTTTTTTGATTTGAAAAATAAAGTTGTGTATTATATAGTGGATTTATGGGTATTATTTTATTTGGTGAGATAAAGTTGTGAGCCTTCCATTAAAAAGAGTGAAGATTGTGAGGAAAAAAATTGAAGAAAAAGCTGATGTGACAGTGACAGATCCCACTGGTGATCCAAAAAATTAGTTCACCATTGAATTTGTTCTTAGCTGCTTTTGAGCTCGCATTTTTTGGTTTTCAATGTAACCGGTAGGGGCTTTTTATCTTGGCCTTTCTGACGAAGTACAGAGCAGCAGTTATCTATTTATAGCATCTTCAGTCATGTTCCATGATTCCATCAGGCATAAAAAGTGTTGATTCCTTCCTATGTGCAACATTTGCAACTATTATATTATTTGTTATGGTGATCAGGTGGTGCATGGAACTATTTCATGTCAGTTAATTGTATGCGCCAACGCGAATGCATGCCCCAATTGTTTGTTCTTTTTTTAATCTGCAGTATCTAGTGGGCTAAGGCTAGGTGGCTAAATACAAATTCTGGAGTCAATATTTAAATAATTATTCTCGAATATAATCTGCACGAAAATAGAGGTTAATGTGAGGTTTGAATTATAGTGTTGGATCCAAGGCTACGCACGAAAATAATTAGTTGAAATTTAATAATTATATAATATCTTCAAATTAATTAATTATATGTTAATAGGAAATAATTTAATAAGACACTAAATTTGATGTGAAAAACCTTTTAATATAGAAGGAAAAATCACAGGACAATCAAATAGAAAATGTTCCACTACAAAAATAGTAAATAAACACAACGAATAACCATTTCATATAATGTGCCCTAAATTAAGACCTACAACAAGTAAGGAACAATTCAAAAGTTTCCTCTGAATTTAAATAAAATTGAATAACATCATCAACTGATTGTACCACGCACTATCTCGATGACGACCACCACCCAAATTGTTTTAAAACACCGCGGAACACCACCTTGCCATCACCCGCAAACTAGTAGACCCCTCGTTCCAGTAAAAGATTCTGTCCGTACACTCACAAAGTCACGGCCCACAATTTGTAGATTTGCCGTGCGCTTAGATATTCTTAGTGATTTATCATGAAGGGCACAAGGTGCCTTTTATAACACATGGCTAGATGAACAAAGTACTGACTTGCCTAAAAATTACTTTCCCCAAGTTGGTTAAACCACTGACCTCTTAAGATCACCAAATAGTGATCATGGCCAATCTTTTTGGATATCTCGTAGCAAATCAACGTGACTTGCCAAAACAAATTCAAGAGTTTTTTTCACCCTTTTTCTTCCTTTCTTTTGGCCAATCACCAAAATCAACTAAGTGAATTAATAGTATTAATTATGCAAAGTTGGGCTAGATTGATTGGGTGTAGCACCAAATCTAACAAATCTCTCCCTCTAGCCTATGGAAAAAGATATCCACTTCTTCTCAAACTACTTGAACCTCAACCTGACTAACTGGGTATACAAGTCAAACTTAATAACTTTAGTCAACATGTTTGCAACATCCTTGTTTCTGCAAGACTGTACCTCTAAGATGTTTTCAAGCTCCCTCTCATCAGCTAGAGGAATAGACTTAGAACTACGACAGCTGGTGAGCGATTTGTGATCTCTTGTACTCCTTTTTGCTAGAGGATTTGCAACAACTTTAGGAGATTGGCCCAAATCAAAACCATCATCTACAATAGAAGTGTCATCTATAGTTTGCTTAGTAACATTCCCATGTTCTGTCCATAACATTGCTCAACTATATCTGGCACCTCAAGATGGGATGAATACCAATGTCAAATTAGTCATACCGATAGTTACTCTTTATAGAGTGATCAATATCTGCTATGGTTTTACGCTTGTGGAAGACAACATCTCTGCTTCTTACTATTTTTCTCTTCTCCTGATCTCATAATCCCTAGCGAAACTCCTCATCACTGTAGCCAACGAATGTGCAAAAAGTGGCCTTGTTGTCGAGTTTCGAACTCTATTCCTTTGGAACACGCACGAAAGTCATTCACCTAAGAACCTTCAAATGGTCTTAAGAAGCATTGTTTCCAAGCTAAACTTGATGTAGAATGTCAAACTATAAAGGAACTAATGGAGCTTTATTGATGACGTAAACAACTATACGAACAACTTCACTAGATTGTCTTTGGAAACTTAGACATTCGGAGTATTGATCTCATCTTCTCTACAACGGTCCTGTTCATTCTTTCAGTAACTCCATTGTGTTGGGGAGTACTAGGTTCCATCTTCTTATGAAGAATGTCATTCTTGTAGTACTCCTCAAATTCATTAGAGGTGTACTCACTACCATTGTCTATTCGGGGAGCCTTTAATATCATGCTATCTCTCTCTGCATTGAGGCATGAATGTGCTAAAACTTCTAAAATACCTGACTTTTTGCATTCAACATGCACACCAAGGTTTTCCATGAAGCATCATCAATAAAAGCGACAAACTATTGATCACCACACAAAAACTCCACCCCAATGAGACGTCACACCTTAGAATGTATCAATTCTATCTAGTTTTCGTTCTGCTTTAAGTTCTTGCTAAAAAGAAATATATGACGCTTGCCAAATAAGAAATAATCATGAGGGTCGAGACTTGAGAGTTTTACTTTTCGATAAATGAATGAGGGATTCATTGTTTAGAATTTGTAACCATTTCTCATTCATGCTAGCCAGCCTATGGTTCCAGAGATTTGGGGAAGCTTCATCCTCAATAGCAATAATTCGACCACCACACGTCTTGACATGTGTCTAGTACATCGTACAACAAAGCTCATCTCTTGTAACACTTAAACATTGTTTGGTGAGCTTCTGCGTGTAATCACCAAATTGATGCTTCTAACATGTCTTGTCTAAAGCATTCATTGGGTTCAAATTCAGGTATAAGTTTTGAATATGTCTTTCATTCTTCAGAATAATTATGCAACCAACATTAGTCTTAATGTATGTATGATCACCTATCCTAGCAATATTAGTAACACTACTATAATACTAATACCTTTTACACTGTTATAATCTCCAATCTTGTATGAGTTGAAATACTCTCTCTTGTGAACATAGTAATATGAAGAGTTTGAGTTGACAATCCATCCAGCGTCTGAATCAATAATACAATTGCATTCCCCAATTGCACAAACAAGCGCAATAACATCATCATCTGAAGACTTATATGAGATAGTTGCTCTAGTATTTTTATCATTGGGCCTTTTGTGATTCTTGTCATCCCCTTTTTCCTATTTTTATAAGTTGTATTATTTCTTAATGTGCCCTGATTTCCCACACTTTGAATCTGTAGGTCTTCCCTAATTCTAGGATCTGTCATGTCCTTTTGCCTCTTCCATAGTTCCTTTACTCTTAGTCCGACCTTTCTTTTTTATGACAAGAGTCTGGTCGACATGTGCACCCATCTCCTTTCCTTGGAGTTAAGTTACAAATAATAAATCCTAAGGTTTTTCCCAGCTATCTAGCAAAGAATTCAAGAGAAATAACCCATGCAGTTCTTCACCCAAAACAAGTTCTAAACTAGGCAAATGATTAACAATATCTTGAAAATTACTCAAGCACTCAACAACAGATCTTCCCCTTTTAAGTATTGGGTTAACAAGTCTCTTAATTAAGAAAGCTTTATTTTGGGCAGCCTTTCTAACTTGGTATACAAAGTATAGATGATAGTCTCTTTTAGGTCATAATTTATACATATTTTAAACAATTATTTAGCATACATTATATAGATTATGTTATCTAATTTACTTTATTTTATTTATTTTTAAGCTAATTATTGATAAAGTGAAAAGGAGAAGAGAAAGTGGGTTTTATATATTGAAGGATCAAAGTTGATTTTTAAAGTCCTTCCAAAACATACGAGTTATTAAAAGAATTATTTTTCGCAATGATCTACTTTATGAAAAGGGATGACAAAAATGAAATTACTAGTCCTACTTGGACGAGGAGGTTTAGAACCTTAGAAGAGAAGCACAAATTTTAATTTTAGTTTATTCAATTGGTTTATAAACGTGAGATTCTTAATTAATTATCGTATTTTTATTTTTAATATGAGCGAGTAGTTTATATACTTAGTATAGTCTATTTGAAACCATACAATATTAATTATTTTGAAACATGATTTGTTATTTATTATCTAATTGATTGATCCAAGATTCTATAATGATGTGCGGCTACTACGTGATATTTATGTTGGATTAATTAGAACGCATTTTAATTAGTTTAATATAAATGTATATCATGTTTCAAAGACTTAAGTAAGTAAAAGCCATGATCTTTCAGGCATATGTATCACCTTGATTGATCATGGATGCTTCATATTTGATTTTCATATCATATATGCATCCATCTCTTTTCATTAGAAAATTATTATAGATCTTTGTTAAATCAATTTACTGGTAAGTTGGTTACAAGGTGCTAGATGAATTTTTCTAATTTTGAATGCTCTAGTTTGATTAAATTTTTGCAGTAATGCTACAGTTATCAAAACCAGCAAATTTTATAGCAAGGTTAGATCTAAGTAAACTAAAAACTAAGAAAAAATAGGGAAGATCCACTAGAGCTGTCCTTTGTAGTCTAGCTCATGAATAATTGAATTTGTCTATTAATGATCAATAGTAATTTGCACAGCAGTTGCAGATTATGCTATGTAATTTCCGTTATATTGCTAAATTTGATAATTATTTGTTTAATTTTTGGTTTATTTTGTTAGTTTGTTACATTTATTTTTAAAATTTTAATCTTCATTATTAAATTTCATTACCCCAAGGAGTGGTCTTTTTAGTCTGTCTAGGTAATTTTAGATTTGTCAGATTTTTAGTTTTATATTGTGGTTTAGTCTTTTAGATTAATCTTGTGTTCTAATTTCATTAAGTTTTATCGATTTCTTAGAATTAGGCCATGTTCAGTAAAATTAGCGGTTCAAGTAGCGGATAGCAGTTTGGGTAGTGGATAGCTGTTCAAGTAGCGGATAGGGTTTCTAATTTAGCAGTTAGCGGATAGCTGTTTAGAAGAACAGTTGAATAAAATGTGTTCGGTAAATTTAGCTGTTGGATTAGCTGATTAATGTAAATTGACATAAAAGGATATAGATACTTTCCAAAGATAAAATTTCCAAAGGGTAATTTTTGGTTAAAAAAATATGAAATGCTACTTTTGAATGTAAAACATTAATACTATTAGCTTTTCAAAAACGATACTTAAAACGCTAAACGCTACTTGAAATGCTAGTCAAAACATTACGTTACTGAATACTAAAAATTACGTGATGAGTGTATTGATTTAGTCAAAACGCCAAACGCTACCTAAAATACTGTTGCCGAATACGCCCTTAGTTTTGAGTTTCAAGTCACATTAGCGTTTAGTTAGCGTCAATATGTAGTGATTAGCTTTCAGAATTTTTGAACTGTATTTGATAAATTTTTATAATTTATTTCTAAACGTGATCCTAGTTTATTACTTAATGTTTTTATTTCATAATATCCAATAAGTATATTTTTAATTTGAGTTTTTGGGAATAGTTGACTGTAAAAAAGTTAGATTTTATGTTTTGGTTATTTTTATTATTAATTTTCATATTTGTTTTATTGTTGTTTTTTTTTTAAGATTTTAGTTTCTATTCTCATTTTTGGAAGTATTTTTCTATTTCCTTTATGCTAAAAATAATTAAATGTAATTCTAAGTGAATTAATTTAAATTTGTATAAATTTTTAGTATGGATAATTTTATGCAATTTTATATATTAATTTTTTGGTTATTATTTTCTACTTTTAAGTATGTCATTCTCTATTTTTGATTTTCTAGAATATCTAGGTTAGGTATTTACTATTTTTGCTTCTAGCTTTCAGTGTAGAATAATTTCAGGTATTAGTGAGCAACTTTTCATACCTTTCCTAACTTAATCTGTTTGTTTAGTTATTAAAAGAAAGCGTAATAGATGCTGGAGTAGTAAATTTAATTAGATTTAAACTTGCATATTGGTATAGTCTTTCCTCATGTTATCGATTCTTAGTTACCTATTCTATGAATCTTATTTATAAATCAAATTAATGGTTTAATTTGCAGCTCTATAACAAACTTTACAAATTTTGGCATTGCTACTGGGGAAAGAAATTAATTGTTCTTATTCATTCAGTTTTGCTACTTTTATGATTTTGTTCTAACTTCATTGTTACATTTTTTTAGATTTATTTAGTTTATGTGATTAAGGAATAGTCCCATGATCAAAGAAAAAAGAGCATACATTTGAGGAGTATGGAAGCAAAATAAGTGATTCTGAATCTATAAACTCTGAATTAATAAGTTATGAAAATACTAAGGTTTAAATGATCACTTTACATGAACTTGCTGCACCCAACTTGAAAACACAACCTTTATGTGTTACTTATCATGTATTAGACCAAACATTTAAACTACACTATGGATTTTAAACTTGCTACCTAAGTTTCATGGTTCACTTGGTGAGGACCCATATCGTCATATTAATGAGTTTATTATTATGTTCAACCATGCAACCTAAGGAAATCACCTAGGACCAAATGAGGCAGAGAGTCTTTCCCTTTTTAATTCAGGATAAGGCTCAAAAATTGATTATATGACCTACCCCTTATCTATAAGGATCCAAGTTCATCAAGCATTTTTAGAAAAGCCTTTTTCTACATCTAAGACTGGGTCCATTAGAAAAGAAACTGGTAGCATTAAACAAATAACTAGAAAACCTGTCATAATAATTGGGAATCTTCTAATAAATGATGCATTAGTCATCCCCAACATTAAATCTCTAAACAATTATTGATTTTATGAATGTTTATTGCCTATAGATATGGCTGGCAAAAAAATTTGGACCCATATAAAACCCACCCCAATGGGTATGGGTAAGGGTGGTGAAAATAGAAAAAATGGTTATGAGGTAGGTATTGCTAAAATAGGCACAGGTATGGGTATGGGTATAGGTCATACCTACCCCATACCTATTTTATCAATAGCCGCCCTATACCCTTCTTATCAATACCTATACAAAATCCATACCCATTTCTAAAGTTCTAATTTGTTACTGATACTTGAATATTTTGTCAGTTGCTTTGAATTGCATGATATTCAAAGCTTCAACGGAATATTTTGTTTAAAACTTTAATTGACAAGTGCTAATTTATCACTTTGCTTGGCAAACTGTTAGTTGTATTTGATGTGATATGATATGTTATTAAAAGCTTGGTGTTAATATGACATATTGGCTATTTGATATGGAATATGGGTGTAAAATAGGTATAATTCTTTTTTTGTCCATAAGTACCCGAATACAACCCACATACCCGCTACACCTAGTGGGTATGGGCATGAGTATAACATTATAATACCTGATAGATATGGGTATGGGTATGAGTATGGGTATTAATTTTGAAAATAGGTATGGATGAGGGTATGGTTAAACCTGCTCCGTACCAGCCCCACTACCACCCCTAGCTATAGATAGAAATATGGCAGATGCTAATACTGGAGGCCTTGGTTAATATGACTCTAGCTCTGGCTATAGAATTGTTTAATGATATGGCCCATAATACTCAAACTAGGGATACCTCGTCTAGAAGGTCAATAAGATGATTCCAAACCCATTAGTCAGGACCAAACTTTCCTAGATCATTGTTATGCTAAACAAACTCATCATTGGATGAGTTCATAAAGCCGTAGCTTGTGATATTTGTTGTTTAGAGGGAAGTCATAATAATGAATGCCCTACACCACAAGGGGGATATGAGTGCTCTTATTTCCAACCAAGGTCAAAGGAGGTATGATCTATTCTGAAACACTTACAAAGAAGTATGGAGAGACCACTACAACCTTAGATATGGACCTAGAAATAATCCTCTAGGATTTGACCAACTAATGTGGTAACTCTCTACTCAGGGGAGAACAAATCTTCTTTTAGCACAAGTCACTAAGAAAATGGACAACTAGAAAAAGGAAACTGATGCTGGTTTCTAGAACATAGAGATGATCCTTAAGTGGGTTCAACAGGATAGAATGAAACTAATACCTTAGTTAGCAACCTGTGAGCTTAAATGCAACATCCAATACCACCTCAATCTAACCAAAATCCCAAGAAAAATGTGAATGCAATGACTCTTAGGAGTGGGAAAGAGTTAAGGAACCTAGCGAGAGTGGAAAGGTGTAGCTTGAAATTAAGGGAGAGGAGCCTAAACCTATCCAGAATAAAAACACTTTCTAGGAAGTAGGTGAAAATAAGAAAGAACATTACAAGCCAACACCACCTTTTCCTTATAAACTAAGAGCCACAACTCCTATGTTAGATGAGGAAAATCAAGAAACATTAGAAACATCTAGGAAGGTGGAGATTAACATTCCTCTCCTAGATTCCATTGAGTATGCACCTGATTATGCTAAGTTCCATAAAGAACTATGTACTACCAAACAAAAGTTAAAAGGGGATAAAGAAGAAAGTTTGGGGGAAAATGTATATGTTGTTTTCCAAAAGAAGCTTCCCCCTAAGTGCAAGGACCAGGTGTGTTTTCTACACCTTGTAAAATTTCAAATCTTTGCTTTGATAGAACCATACTTAATTTAAGTGCTACCATTAATGTTATGCCTAGGTCTATTTACGATAAACTATACTTAGGAGAGTTGAAGAAAACTGGTCTTATTATTTAGCTAGCTAATAGGAGTAATGCATACTTGGATGAATTCTTAGAGCATGTCCTAGTCTAAGTCAATGAGCTTGTTTTTCATGTTGCTTTTTATGTGTTGGCCATGGATGATGCAGACTGTGAAATTCTTATACTACTTGGTAGACCAT
Source organism: Lophocereus schottii (assembly GCA_002740545.1). Lineage (NCBI taxonomy): Eukaryota > Viridiplantae > Streptophyta > Magnoliopsida > Caryophyllales > Cactaceae > Lophocereus > Lophocereus schottii. The sequence goes on from NCQV01063830.1 coordinate 11,195, forward strand.
TTCCCAAAATATATAAGGCAAAAATAAATGTGTACGGAGGCACCTTAACCACGGAGTTTGATGGTGATGTTATTAAATTCACTATTTCTGATGTCATGAGATCTCCTACAGATGTTAATTACATTTGCACATTTGACGTAAATGATGAATTTTCTTAAGATGCTTATAAGGTGTCTCATAATGATGTACTACTAATTGTGCTAACTCAACGTTTGGATCCTTGTCTATTTGATGGTGTTCATTACCATGTGACTATGATGCAGTAGATTTCCTAGGGCCTAATGGATATCAAGTCACCAAGGGTGCCACTGAGCCTAACGAGATATTTAAGGTGTGTCCTAGTCCAGATGATATCAAAGAAGTCATGGCCATGGTCAGGGAACATCTCCAACAACCAAACCATTCACAGTTCCAGTTCAGCTAGTTTCTAGCCAAAATTTATGAGCGTGATTAGCACTGATCATGACCTATGGGAGACCACTAATCCCTTTCACCTTTAGTTCAACTTATCTCTGATCTAATAAAATAAGTTGCAGCACTTTTAGAGCACAGGAGGTCATTAAGCTAAGTTCAAATCCTAGACAGTGCATTCTGGGTTACAATCTACCACAGTCCAATTTTGGAGGGAAATTTAAAGGCTCCTTAGCATACATCTATCACATGCTTTCAGATCTTGAAAGTGAGCTAAAATATTTTCCAAATAAGCTCATGAAATATGGCATTTAGCTCCCTTATGGCCTGCCTTTATCCAACTAAAGATTAGAGAAAACACCCTAAGGACCACCTACTATACTTACTATTTGAGGTGATGATTAGCTTATCTAATCAAACTACAAATTGTATTCTAGCCTAATTAAAGATCATTTTGAGAGTTTGAACTAAGATATTGATGCTAAGCTAGGTGATATCTCATCTAATTACTTGAATAACTAGAATAGGTGTCACTAGTTAGATGGTTTAACTTCAAATTTGTTTATGCCTCCCTAGGCTGATGTGTTTAGCCTTTGGAGTCTTGTTTTTGCATCTTAGTTGTTGGCTTTGTAAGAGAGAAGGTCATCTAAAACATTTTTCCTCTTGTATTACACTCAGATTATTACGAATTGTATTTAGAATTTGAGTTTGCATTCAGTTTACTGTCGAATTTCTAGTGGTTGTATCCTGAGTTGGCAGCTCAATTGGTGATTTATTAGGTCATTTTAGTTCTTCTTGATGGTGTTCATGTATCCACAAAGCCCTAAAGTGACTACCCAAAGGACCCTCAAGTGTGGTTGCCAAGAGAATATGAAAGAGGAAGGGTAAGAACAAGACTTAGAGGAAATAAGGGAAAAGTTTAAGGTGAAGTTCCTTCCTGATCATTATCTCTCAGATAACTACCTCATGCCACATAACCTAAAGCAGGGGTCTAAAACTATGGAAGAGTGCAACAGAGAATTTGAGCAACTGTTACTCAAATGTGATCTAAGGCAGGAAGAGACACAAACTTTAGTCAGGTATGTAGCTAGCTTGGATGAAAGGATAGCTAATGCGGTTGAACATTATCCCCACATAACTGTGGATGAGTTAAGCTCTTTACCTTATAAAGTGGAGTTACAAGAAAGGGTAAAGAGGAAGGGAGAAGCTAGTAAGCCTCCAAGAAGAAGTTATCCTTTCTAGAAACCCCCTCTGAACAAGCAAAGGCCTAACTTCACCCCTTTAAATAGAACCTTGCCCCCTTTTGCCGTCAAAACACCTAAAAAAACCAGCTCTAAAGCCAGTGGGTGTCACGAGGTGTTTTAGGTGTCAACGCCTAGGTCATATAGCATCTGAATGCCTTAAGAAAAGGGTATTGACCTTGGTGAGCAGTGTATGAATCTATGGAGGAAATAGAAGAAAATGGGAACAAAGAACTTCTCTTAACTGAAGAGATGAAGGAGCATGAAGAGGGCCCAAATGAAGGAGAGATGCTCGTGGTTAGGAGAGCTTTGAGTGGCTTAGTAGCACTAGAAAACCAAGAGTAAAGGGAAGCTATCTTTCATACCAGATGCACCATAAGAGGGAAGGTGTGCTTACTGATCATAGATGGAGGCAGTAATACTAATGTTTCATCAAAGACTCCTATGGATAATCTCGAGCTCTCTACTATACCCCATTCCTCTCCTTACACGATTCAGTGGTTGAATCAAAGCAAAGGTATCCAAATCTCTTCTAAATGTCTAGTGTCATTATCTATTAGTAAAGGCTATAAAGATGAAGTATGGTGCGATGCAATACCCATGGATGCATGTCATATTCTTTAGGGCAAACCATGGTCGTTTGATAAAGGGGTTATACAAAATGGTATACCAGACACCTATACCTTCACTAAGGATCACAGAAAGATTACTCTCAACCCCTACAAATGCTCTCGGATTCAAAAGACCTCAAGACACCCCTTAGTTGTATATCTTTCTAACCACTTTACTTAGGTCCCATAGCGTGAGTATGAGCAGGTTCTAGAGATGATTCTTCTAAACCTTGAATATGAGACACCCCCACTTATAATTCATCCCCTTTTACAACCTTTATTGTTAGGGTTCAAGTATGGCTTCCCTACTAAAATTCCCTTAGGTTTACCCCTTAAAAGGTATATCCAACACAAGATTGACCTTATCCCTAGTTCTGTCCTCCCCAACAAACCTACATATAGAATGAATCCATAAGAAACCAACGATATCCAAAGGCAATTGCATGAGTTGATGGCCAAAGTATGATTAGGGATAGTTTAAGACTTGTGCTGTTCCAGCCTTGCTAGTGCCCAAGAAGGATGGAAGAATGAGGATATGTATAAACAGTATGGCCATTAACATGATCACAATTAAGCATAGATATCCAATCCAAAGGCTAGAAAACTTGCTTGATGAGCTGCATAGAGTAGCAATCTTTTCAAAGATTGATCTAAGAAATGAGTACTATCAAGTTAGGATCTATGAGGGGAATGAATGGAAAATGGCCTTCATGACTGTGGGAGGGTTGTATGGATGGTTGGTCATACCTTTTGGCCTAACTAATGCACCTAGTACGTCCATGAGATTGATGAACTAGGTGCTAAAACCCCTGATAGGGAAATCGGTGTTTGTTTGTTTTTATGACATTTTAGTCTATAGTCAGACTAAGGAAGAGCATGCCCTTCATCTGAATTAAGTACTCCAACTTCTATCCCAAGAGGAGCTGTATGGTAACTTAAAGAAGTGTTACTTCTTTACTTCACAGGTCATGTTTCTTGGCTATGTTGTTTTTTCACAGAGGATTCAGGTGGATAAAAGTAAAGTCCAAGCTATTACAGATTGCCTAGTGCCTTCTTCCATCTAGCAGGTTCGGAGTTTTCATGGTTTGGCCTCATTTTATAGAAGATTTATGAAGAATTTCAGCTCCCTAATAGCTCTAAGTATTGAGGTACTCAAGAGTAAGAGGTTTGAGTGGAATGATCAAGCCCATAAGGCATTGAAATCATTAAGGAGAAGCTCACCAGTACCATCATCCTAGCTCTACTGAACTTTACCAAAGTATTTAAGGTAGAGTGTGGAACATTTGGGGTGGGAATTAGAGCTGTGCTAACACAAGAAGGAAGGTCCATTACTTACTCTAGTGAGACGCTGAATCAAGCCAGAAAGAAGTTCTCTACCGATTACAAAGAGTTCTATGCAATAGTCAGGGAATTAGAATATTAGAGACATTACTTGAAGTGGAGAGTTCATTCAAGGCCAGCACAAACTCAACCTTAGGCATGCTAAGTGGGTTGAGTACCTACAATCATTCCATTTTATAATCCAGCACAAGTCAGGGGAGCCCAATAAGAGTGTAGATGCACTATCTAGGAGATACCTACTTCTATCTACCTTAGACTCCAGAATCCTTGGGTTTGAGCTGATCAAAGGGTAATATAGAAATGATAGGATTTCTCAGAGCTATTGACAAATGCTCTCACTACCTTAGAGAGCATCTCACATTGATCAAGGCTTCTTTTTTTAAGGAAAGTAGGTTGTGCATTACCAAGAGTGTGATAAGACAGTTGCTGATTCATAAATTGCATCATGGTGCTTTGGCTGATCATTTTAGGATTGACAAAAGTTGCTTTATGTTGAAAGAACACTACTACTAGCCTAAGATGGCTAAAGATGTTAAGCATTTTGTAAAAGGTGCTCTACTTGCCGCTTGGCTAAGAGCTATGTCCTGCCCTAAGGCCTTTACTCCCCAATACAAGTTCCTTAAGCCCCTTAGGAAGATGTTAGCCTAGCCTTCATCATAGGCCTGCCCAAAACCCAAAGAAGTAAAGACTCCATCATGATGGTGGTTGATAGCTTCTAAAAAAAATGATCCATTTCATCCCATGTCATACTATCTTTGATGTCTTAAAGGTATCTGATCGATACTTTAGGGAAATATTAAGGCTAGATGGCATTTTAAAGAGCATGGTTTCTAATAGAGACACCAATTTTTTGAGTCATTTTTAGCTCACTCTATGAAAAAAGATGGGGACCCTACTCAAGTTCAGTACCACTTGTCACCCTCATACAGATGGTCAAACTGAGATAACTAGTAGGACCCTAGGAACCTTGCTTAGGGTGCTTATGAAGAAGAATTCCAAGAGGTGGGATGAGTTGCTCCCTCATGCTAAATTTGCCTACAATAGGTCTCCAAGTAAGGCCACTAAGATGTCTCCTTTCAAGTTGCATATAGCTAGAATCCCCTCACTCCCATGGACTTGGTTCCTCTTCATAATGCCACCAAGTTCAGCTAGGAAGCAAGCAAGAGAGCAGAAGAGATCAAGGAACTCCATGCTCAGGTGAAGGCCAGAACTGAGAAAAGCAATGAGCTAGCTAAGAATCAAGCTAATAAGCACAGAAAGATTGCTCATTTTCAACTTGGGGACTTGGTTTGGGTTCATCTTAGGAAGAAAAGATTTCCTAGCAAAAAGAAATCCAAGCTAATGCCAAGATCAGATGGTCCCTTTGAAGTTTTAGAGAGGAGGACCTAATGCATACTATCCACCAGCGGCTTTGCAACTTATCACGTATTGTTAAAGCAAATAACTTATTGGCTCTGTTGGTGCCACTGCATGTACCATATCGTTTAATATGTATTGTTGAAGCTTTTGGATGCCCAAACTAAGGCTACTAAGGTTTTCTCCAAAATGGTATAGTGAGTTTCATATTTGAGGTACTTTCTACTTACATAGTAGATGACCATTTCCTCCCCTTCTATTTTCTAGGCTAGCATCCCATCACTATGGTTGTTATCATAAGATAAATGATGAGAGGAATGTTAGGCTATGGAATTACCAATGCTGGTATGTTGGATAAGTACTCTTTAATCTTATTGAATACCTCTTGACACTCCTCATCTCATTTTGATTTCAGTTCTTTCTTTAACTTCTTGAAGATAGGCTCAAATATTATCATTACCCTTGATATGAAGCAGCTGATGTATAGGAGGCGATCTAGGAATCCCCATATTTCCTTCTCGGTCATGGGCAGTAGCTAATCCTTTATGAACTTGTTCTTTAAAGGGTCAACCTTAATTCCCCTTATGTTGACCACGTATCCTAACAATGTCCCTAACGTGATAATAAATGGGCATTTTTGTTGATTCAAGCTCATAGTGTATTTTCTGAGTCAAGCAAAGAACTTCTAGAGAGTCGGAACATGTGCAACCCTTTCCGTGGACCTTATAATCATGTCAGCTACATATCCTTGTGCCTTCTTATGCATTAAGTCATGTAAGAGGGTAGTAGCCATCCTTTTGGTAGTAGCCCTCGCATTTTCTAGGCCAAATGATATTACAATATAGTAAAAGATTCAACATTACAACATAGTAATATATTCCCTAAGAGTAATAAACTTGGTCTTCCATGTCCTAGCCTCCTCTACCATTTAACTTGGTTATAACCAGCACACCCATCCTTAAAAAAGAGAAGCGCATTTTCGGTAGTTTTATCAACCAAAATATCTATATGGGGCAAAAGAAAATCATCTTTTGGACTTACCTTATTACGCTCCATTAAGTCTACGAACATTCTCTCCTTTCTATCTTTCTTTACGACTTACGCAATACTTGCTACCCATTGATGGTAGTGCACGACCCTAATGAACCTTGTATCTAGCTGTTTTTATAGTTCTTTCTTTCTTTTCAAGGCCTATTCTGGTTTCATCATGCGGAGTTTTGGTTTTATCATTTTGGAATTGGAATAAAGAGGAATACTATGCTTAATGATATCTCGACCTATACCAATCATATATCTATAGGACCATGCAAAGATATCACTGAATTCCTATAGGACTGAGGTAAATTCTTCTTGCTCCTCCAGAGTTTATGACTTTCCTATTTTAAGCTCTCGGGGCTTTTTAGGAGTCCCCAAGTTAATTGATGTTGTGTCTTTAATTATGGAAGCTTGATTTTCATAGCCTTATATTATTTCGATTAAATATTTTAGAGTTATACCTTTGTTTTCAATATTATTAGAGGCAAAGCATTCAAAGGAAGAGGAATGGGATGCGTCATAAGTAAAAGAGTTCATCTTATTAAAATCAGAATGAGTACATCTAATGCAGAGTTTGAGGAAATAAAAAGTAAACGTTGACTCTCAGACTCTATCCTAGACTTCCCTAAATTACCCTATTGAGTACTTTTCCTTCCTCCTCAACTGCCCGACTCACTTGCTTACACCCTTTTGCATCAACTTTAGTGAAAAAGCTTGCATGATCGAAATAATTGTTGGACATAGAAAGGGACAGAATGATGGAAAGATCTTCCTGTCCCCTATAATGTTACCCGAATAGAATCCTAAAAATGCTACTTTCAGTGAGATAGGTACAATCTTGGATAGATCGATCCCTTCCTGCAGGAGTAAGTGCTTCCTTTTCTAGTAATTAGCACTCCCTAAATATCTCCAACCCAGATACCTTGATTCATTTCTTTCCTATGTAGTGAGGTTTAAGAAAGCTATAGAAAGGAAAAATGCCTCCCTCACGAAGAAACAGTCAATTAAGAGTGATGGGGTAAGATCTTATGGTGTAACACTTCCGGCATCTTTTTCTGGCAGTGACTTTTTAGGCTTATGCTTCTTGTCTGGCTTTTGTCACTTCTGTAGGAGAGGGATGACACCCTAACAAAAACTGGTGATCCTCTTGTTCGGTTAAGCGAAAGGTAGTCCAGCCTTATGCTCTTCAACCGACAACCATCCATGGGAAGTATCCCCACCTTTTAAAGATAATATTCACATTTACATTTAAATAGGGATCGAAGTCCAAAGAAGCTCAGTTCTTCTCTAAGATAGCCACTATTTCAAAGTTATAGAGTTCTGCACTATCATAACCATGCTCTATTTCTAGCATTACCCCTTATTACTGATGGTAGCACACAAGTTGTCTCCTTCAATACTGATCATCTGCCATTTTATTAGCATCTTCAGTTTCTAGTGTATGGTAGAAGGGTTTGTTTGGTGTTTATAAAGCCACAGTCTTCCCAAAAGCAAGTTAAAGGTAGTTGTAACGTCCAGAACTTGGAATACCACATTCCTTTTGACAGGCCTACATTAATAGAGAGAATAATGTTGTCTAACACTAGTCTTTTTAAGTTATCATATGCTCTTAAATGAGTTTATGTTGTTAAGAGTTTACCTTCCTTGATTCCCAACCTTTTAGCATTTATCAAGGAGCAAACATTCACAGGTGTACGTGCTTAAGAGAAGCCACTGTGGTGTCAGATGGTCACTTCTGCTTTAAGCTTCTTTAATTGTTTTAACACAGGATCCTCTTCTTAGAATGTCATCCACTTTTCTTTTTCGAAGGCTTGTTATGGACTCTCTTTGGCTTGATGTCACCCAGCTTTCGTGATGTGTTGGACTTGAGCTTAGTCTACCTCTCCTTAAAAGTCAATTTCTTTATTTCTCCCATAAATCATCATCACTTGCTTCAAGAGGCCAATAATCTTCCAGAGTTTTATACATATCTTTTTCGTTGCCTTCCCATAAGCCATGAACTTCTGAGCAGTGTGTGGGTCTGTAAGCGTTTGACCTCGGACCATGAATGCTCTGTATGTATATGGATGGTACCATTTGTTGCCTTGATCGTCCTTG
>NCQV01063837.1:0-32767 GCA_002740545.1 Lophocereus schottii
TTACCTTTGTAACGTATTTAGCCCGTATAGTGAAAGTGTGTGAAAAATCCTACTAGGGTAGTTCGTGGTTTTCACCTCGGTTGGACTAGAGCTATTTCCACGTAAAAATCCTGTGTTCATACTTTTCTACTTATTTCCGCTGTTTTACATTCTCTTAGCACTTTACAAACAGTCAGTCTGAATAAGGCCTAAGCCTGTTCCCAGAAAACTGCGAAAATTTGGCAACACAATTCACCCCACCTCTTGTGTTCGTGTACTCTCAAATCTAACATGAAGATAGGACCCTAAGTGTCCAAGACATAACAAATATTCAAGCGATTGTGGTGTTGGTATAATATCTTGATCATGCTCATCAAGGCATGCCATTTATATGCCATCATGTCACCTATTTATAGATATATTCATACCTCTTCGTAAAGAATATCATTTTTTCATAAATACGATTTCATATCTCTTCATGAATACACCTTTCATTGAGAGGTATTAGTTAGTTAATCATCCATACTAACTTGTACCTTTTCATAAATAATTAATCAATTAATTATTTATCAAAAAGTGCATTGTAATAAGTAATTATCAACATAACTAATTATTATTTAGGCACAACTCACAAATATATTTCTATAACCATTTTTATGGAAATAATTATTTTATTAAATTTTCATTTTTATGGAAATTACTCCAACAAGAATGGGGTGAATTTTTGCATAGGGTTAGTAATAGATCATTTATATATGTAATGATTAGTGGATAGACAACATGACTAAGAAAAAATTTAGGTAAAAGAGATTGAAGAATATTTGGCAGTCGTGAGACTTTTCTTTTCACCCCCTATTGTTTGGGTTGGGGTTGGGGGTGGGGGTGGGAGTGGGAGTGAGAGAGCACTTAAACCACCAAAGAGTTGTTGGTGCAAAATTCAATTTGATGGATACAAATATCAGTTTGATGTAGACAAATTCAGTGTTAATTAAACAAGCTTTTAGATAGGTGCAAGCACGTTTTTCCTAGTGAGGCTTCTAGGCATGTGTAACCACTTAAAACTCCCTTATCTGTGTACTGTAATCACGAAGATAGGACCCTAAGATATTACACAAATTGCCGAGATTATGGTGCTAGTATAACTCTCTTGAGCATGTCAATTAAGGCGTGCCATACACATACCATCATGTAACATATTTATAGAGATGTCCATAACTCTTCATAAGAGAATGACATCCTTTCATACAACACCACTTCAAAAAGGGACGTCTCTCTTCATATTTACATCCTTTCAAGTGGGAGATACAAATTAGTAACTAACAAATCACATCTCTCCTTAAACAATAATTTCACTAATTAGTATTTATACGCGTTTCACTGTATTTCCTTTTTATGAAAATTACTCTAACAATCTCCTACCATTTCATAACAAATCGCATTTTGAATTCTAGAGGTCTCATCCATCAAATGATTTGAATAACATGGTAGGCGATGCTTCGGGCCAATCGTCCTCTCTTACTACTTGCATCTAGGCCTTACACAATACTTCTGTCCTAGATCAATTAGTACGTTAACACCATTAATGACCATATGTCTTGTATCCATTTCATAAGTTCTCTAGAGTCAAGTTCAAGCTCAACAAAAGCGTGCAAACTTCACACTTACTAGGTAAACCTCATCAATACTCTATAAAGTATTAATGAAAATATTTGACTATAAAAAATAAGTCATGGCATTGATTAAGTGGCATAATCAAGCACTTATTTATATATTAAGTCAATGATCATTGTTGAGGTTCATTAAGAGCAAACCCTTTAAATATATGAGTAATTTAGCACTCTATTTGGATGGTAATGGTGACGATGAGTGTTAACAAGTCACTTAGATATTGTACTTTGACTGATTGAATTTAAAACTCGATGTTTCCAAGAGCATTAAGTTGAGGTTCCACCATGTGTGACTTAGTGTGGATCTAACACCATTGTTATCAAAGTTATATAATTCAGTACATGACTTTGATTAATAATAAATGTACAAAAGTCTACTCTTAAGACTAAGTTATTAATCACATGTGTGTAGATTATTATATTTATTGATCGGATCCATTGTCTTTGTGGCCCTTTATTATGTGCGCACAAGACTTACGAAGTCAAAGTCCAACTTTAAACATGGGCATCTTAGCCTTCTAAGCAAGATTTAATACTTGAACATATTTTCATCTAAGTCCAACCTGAAATCACAACCATAACTTCAGTTAACGAACGAAAAGCATATGCATTACCCCTACCATTTATTCTAAACTAGACTAATAGAGATTTTTGATAGCAGAGGATTCTCCATGTTCATAGTGACATTCGCAATTGTCAAAACAAAGAATAAGAGCGTCTTTGAATGGAGAATGAGCTCTAGAAAGTCTGCAACAAATCCAATGGCAAGATTAGGGTTCTATTTTTACTCAAATTTTCTTTTTGTTGAATTTATAGGGGTTGATACACTGACAATGCTATGAAATGCTTCTAAATTTAACACAGTGGATTTACATAATTTTTTGTTTTCCTTATTTTTACATAATTAGTCATACATGAACATCAATGGTAGTGGATTAGTAGCTAAATGAGAATTGTACTCTAGATTTCATGGTTGAATCCTCATCAGTTATATAGAAGAATAGCATATGTACATTTTAGGCACTGTCACTACTAGATTAAATACCATTAGGATTATGAAAAGAATTAAGGAATTCTACTTCAAAGGCTTTGCTCTTCTTTGAAAGCTTTAATTTACTGCTGAACCTTAGATCATGACTTTTCTTTACACCTGTTACACTTATAGAAAGATCAAGGGAAAGAAAGAGCTACCCTTTTTAGAATGACGTCAAATTTTTAAAAAAAAAAAATCAAGATGCGTTCATTGAAGAAATGTGCAATGGTGAAAATTTGAGTACGCAATATATGATCATCTTACAGTGGCTGATTATGCATTTCCTATCACTATCAGATACATATGCGTATTGGTTCTTACAAAAAATGTCAGTTTATCTTAATCTGAGATTGTTATACATTGTCCTAAAGATCTTCTTCGGACCTCTTATTATATTAATTATTGAGCGTATGAATATAAGGTAGATTTAGAGCATTATCTAGTTCTGTCATGTTCTTGTGCACTATGTTATATATGTCAATGCAGAGAATGTTCTAAGTGAGATAAGGGAGATTGGATGAGAGACACGAGTTAAAACTCAGTCCTTATACTCAGTGCTTAAACTAATTTCTATTAAAAACCATAAGATCGAGACCTAACTTAAGATCACCTTCTTCCCTATTCACTATTCTCAATCACCTACTTTCCTGTTCACTGTTCTTGAGTAGGTCACTAGATTCAGGGATTTAAAGTGCACATAATCATCCCCAAGGCCCTTATGCCCTTAATTTAGTATCACATCCTCCCATTTACTATCATGATTTTTTTTGGGGGGGTCAACTAAGTGACAACTCAAGTGAGGTGAGCAAGTAAAGTGAGTTACTTAAAGTTGAGTGCCTTTGGAGGTTTACATTTGCAAAAGGGGAGGATGCTCTCTAGAAAGTTGTGATCAAGGTGAAACATGGTGTCAATAATTTTGATTGGTGTAAGCAAGAGAAGTATGTATACTAAGAGTGCAGGTTGTAAGAGATCTATCTCGGTTGGTTTGGAGCTCTTCAAATTTATTATGCATTTTCAGCTAAAGAATGACTCTACGGTATCCCTTTAGCATGATGTTTGGTGTGGGGGATCATCATTTTAAGGTATAATTTGAAGATCGTTTTCAGAACGGCCTTTTTTAAAGAGAATGATTCGAGAAGTGGTGCCTTGAAATGGTGAGCGAAGCCAATGAACACAACCTTGTGCATTGTGGAGGCCAAACAATTAGGAAAAGGTAGAGTATGCACTCTATTGGATTTATATTTTTCTTATCCAAGAAAGAAAAAACAGAAAGCTCGCTTTTTTAGCTTGGGCAATCACCAAAGGCTCCGTTTGGATTTTGGAAAATTTGGTGTAAAAAAAATTGGAAAAATAACTTTTTTTTTTCTTGTGTTTGGTTTAGAGAACATGACAAATAAAAAATATGAAGAAAAATTAGGTAGAAAATTTGTTAGAAACAAGTAAGAAAATTTTACTCATAAAATTATAAGGAAAGTCTGAGAAAAGTTCCTAAAAGAATTTCCAACCTCTTCCAACCTCGTACTACTTAGATGATATCAACATAATTTAAGTAATTCATCAATATTCAAATTTCTCATCCAAATTCTTGTATTTTTTCATCAATCCAAATGCGAGAAAAAAACTCGCTTTCTCCCCACCGCTTTTTCCTTTATATTTTTTTTATTCAACTTTTCTTTTCATCAAATTTTCTAAGGATCTAATAAAGCCTAAGTTCATGAAGAAAATTATATGTTGTTTCTAAGCTCACTGTGGGCTCTTTGAAAAAGGTTAAGACAATTGATCCAATTTAGGACAAAAAGAGAAATAATACCACCAAATACATAAGATTAGGTTTTTCACCCTTAAAGTAGCTCCTTCTAGGTCAGTAGATTCGAGACCAAATGGTTGAAACTGACCCCTCAGCCAAAAAAGGGGGGGTGAATCTCTCTAACCGCATCTTTGTGATGATAAGGAAATGAGAGTAAAACCTGACCAACCACGGCCACCATGAGTGGCAATCAGATGTCTTTCAATTCTTATTTAGTATTGCCCTTCTCTGCCCTTAAACCCTTTCTTTCTCTCTCGTTTCTTTACTTTTAGCAATTTGTTGCACCTATGGAAGAGGTGAGGGAGCTATGATAGCTTGAACAATAGCTAAGACTTGAGGTCGTTATCGATGCTGAACTGGACACATGAAATAAGAAAGTTTGTTATTAGATATTTTTGTCAGGATCATATAGGAATTTCATGAAATAACAAAGAATCACAAAATACGATAATAAAAACAAACATAAATCAACATCAAGATTGATGTGGAAAATCCCATATGGGAAAAACCACGGACGACGATAAGCAAAATCCACTATAGAGATGGGAGAATACAGAATTGATCTCAGAGCGATGTGCGCTAAAGAGAGATCAATTAGTGATGACAATTTACTCTAGAACACTCTCTCACAATGCTAGAATAGCGGAACAAAAAAGCTTAACAACTGTGTTTGTGTATTGTTGCATATTGATGATGACTATGGAAGCTCGAGGCATGCCCCTTATAAAGGGATCAAGTATACAGGTATGAGGAAACCCTGGCCGTCATGATATTTAGGCTATAAACCCAACAAACGAAGAAACCCTAGCCGTCATGATATTTGGGCCATAAACCCAACAATCTCCACCTTAGACGAAATTCACCAATTCTAGAACAAACACATTGCCAAAGGACTCTGAAGGGTGGTGCCTCGAAGGGTAGTCAGCAACATCGAAAACCAACTAAGTCCAAACAGTGCTGGAACTTAGTAATAGGGAGAGATTTGGTGTATATATCTACAGAGTTATCTGGTATATGTACTTTCTTCATAATGACATCTCCTACAACAACAGTATCTCTGATATAATGGTACTTGATGCAGATATGCTTGGTCTTGGAGTGATAGGCATCATTTTTGGTAAGATGGATAGCCCTTTGACTATCTGAAAACACTATAATGACACCTTGTTGAACACCAAGCTCTACAATAAGTCCTTCCAACTAAGGGTGTGCAATACCGGTTAACCGGAGTTTCGGTTAACCGAAAATCAGTTAACTATTTTTTCGGTTCAAAAAAATTCTGAACCGTAACCGAACCAAAAATTTTGGTTAACCGTTTTTCAGTTAATCGAAAATTTTAGTTCGTCCAAAACCCAAACCGTAACCGAACCGAAAAAGTCGGTTAACCTGTTTTTCGGTTAGGTTATCGGTTCACCGTTCACAAATAATAAAAAAAAACGTACACTTCCTTACCTAAATTTTTTATTCTTTTATTTTTTTATGTTTATTTTTAATAAAAATTAAACTTTGGTTACTATTTATAAATAATAAAAAAATGCACTTTCTTATCGAAATTTTTTATTTTCTATGTATAATTTTTTAAAAAATAAAATTATTTTCGGTTCGGTTAACCGCCAATTAACCCAATTTTCAAATTATCCGAACCATAACCAAACCGAAAATCAAAAATTTTTTCAGTTTGTTATTTTTTTGAAAAAATTGTTCAGTTAATCGGTTTTTCATTTCGGTTTTTTTCATTTTTCGGTGCAGTTCTCGATTTCGGGTTTTTTTCACACCCTTACTGCCAACTATATAGCTTCCTTCACTCCCTTGGTTATAGAAATGTATTATGCTTCAGTAGTGGATAAATTTGCAATAGGTTGTAGGAATGCTTTCCAAGAAATAGCACTCCCACATAGAGTGAAGAAGACAGAAGTAGAACGCCTATGATCCAGATCTCCACCATAATTAGAGTCAACGAATCGTGCAACATTATAGGTTGTAGTCTTGGATTTATCAAACAATAGACACCTATTGAGAGAACCCCTTACATAGCGAAGGATCCATTTCACAGCTTTTCGATGATCCTTACCAGGATTATGCATATACCCATGCTAACTACATAGGCTAAATCCGGTCTACTACAGACCATAGCATACATGAGGCTCCCAACTGCACTAGAATAAAAAACACGAGACATCTTCTCTATTTCCTCTTCAGATGCTAGACAGGACTTGCCTGATAGTTTAAAGTGAGTAGCTAGAGGAGTAGTCACCTATTTGCAATTACTCATATTAAACCTATCAAGGACTTTTTCAAGGTACTTCCTTTGAAATAGGTAGAGCTTACCGACCTTTCGATCTCTATGAATCTTCATACCAAGTATCTTCTTAGCTACCCCAATATCCTTCATCTAAAACTCATTGCTAAGCTGAGATTTCAACTTTCTGATCAAGTACTTGTCGTTGGAGGCAATGAGCATTTCATCCACATATAGTAACAGATAAATAAAGGAATTACCAAATTCTTGAAAATATGCACAATTGTCATAGTGACAATTTGTATAGCCTTCTCTTATCATGAATGCATCAAACCTTTTATACCACTACCACGGTGTTTGTTTTAGGCCATATAGAGACTTCTTCAAGCAGCATATATAATTTTCTTTTCTAGGAACTATAAAACCCTCATATTGTTTCATGTATATCTCTTCCTCTAACTCCCCATGAAAGAATGCAGTTTTCACATCAAGTTGCTCCAATTTTAGATCAAACAGAGCAACAAATGCAAGTAACACTCTAATTGAGGTATGACATACTATAGGAGAGAAAACTTTATTGAAGTCAATACCTTTCCCTGGCTGTTGCCTCGAACAACCAGCCGTGCCTTCTATCTTGCAGCTTCAACCCCAGGAATGCCCTCCTTTCTCTTGTAGACCCATTTGGCCATCAAGGTACGATGACCCTTAGGTAAGTCACACAACTCCCAAGTCTTATTCTTATGCAAACTCTCCGTCGCTTCTTGCATTGCTATAAGCCAGTTTGATGAATTGGGACAGGAGATTGCTTCAGAGTAGGTTGAAGGTTCAATACCTTCAGGTATCTCCTATGCAACAGCTAAGGCATACGCTATTATTCAATATTCATCATCAGTAAAATAGCATGCAAGCTTCTTGATGGTTCTTCGCGGCTTGCCACGAGTAATGGAGTAGTTGTCTAAAGTCTGCTGCTCTTCAGAACTTGGGGTGTCATGGCTGTTAGAGTTGGTTTCTTCAATGTGGTTCTCACTACTAGAATGAGGTATTTTATCCCCACCCTGAGGAGCATTTGAACGAACCTCTAGTTCCACCTTCTCGCTGTCATCCTGTTGATCACACGTCGGGATAGCAGACTCTTTCCAGGGAAGAACATAATAGTTGCATTAAAGGTAATAACCCGACTTTGAATGACCTTTTTGGAGTCAAGAGACCAAAGCTGATATCCCTTAGATTCATATGCATAGCCTAGAAATGTGCATTTAGCAGCCCTGGGAGCTAATTTCCCATAATTAACATATGCAAAAACAGAACATCCAAAAACTCTCAAGATGGAGTAGTTAGTAGGATTACTTGACCACACTTCTTCTGGAATTTTGAATTCAATAGAGGAGTATGGAGACCGGTTCACCAGATAGCATAATGTAGAAACAGCCTCTGCCTAAAAATTTCTGCAATGCCACAGATTAGTATTGGAGAGCATATAGCGTGCTCTCAAGTAAAGTTCTATTGATACATTCTGCAACCCCATTCTGCTAAAGTTTCCTAACTAAGACCTTATGTCTAGCAGTACTTTGAGTAGTGTAGAACTTATTAAACTCTGACTTATAGAACTCAAGACCATTGTGAGTCCTGAGCTTCTTTATCTTCCTCCTAGTCTGGTTTTCAATGAGTGCTTTGAACTTTTTAAACATAGGGAAAGCCTCATTTTTCTGCCTTAAGAAACAAACCTGGACCTTTCTAGAGAAGTAATCTATAAAGGTCAGCATATACCATTTTTCTCCAAAAGAAGGAACTCTAGAAGGACCCCACAAATTAGAATGAGTATAGTCAAGGGTACCTTTAGTACGATGTGTGGCTATAGAAAAACTAACGTTCTTTTATTTTCCAAACACACAATGACCACATAAATCAAGCTTGCCCACACCTTTGCTGCCTAGTAGACCTTGCTTCCTTAGAATTGTCATTCTCTTCTCGCTCATGTGGCCTAAGCGAGCA
This sequence comes from Lophocereus schottii, assembly GCA_002740545.1. NCBI lineage: Eukaryota > Viridiplantae > Streptophyta > Magnoliopsida > Caryophyllales > Cactaceae > Lophocereus > Lophocereus schottii. The sequence continues at coordinate 8,718 of NCQV01063837.1, forward strand.
TGCTATAATTGAGTATAGTCTTCGACAGATGAGGTGATAGTGACTATAGCAGAACCTATTATTCTAGACCCTTAAAAAATGTGAAGACTTCCCCGTCTTTCTCCTATGGTGAGAACCAAGGCACCCTTGGAGATCTTCAAAACTCCATCTTCCGCAGAATACTTGCACCCATTGGATTCAAGCGTGCAAAATAAGATGAGATTACGCTTCAGGTCAGGAATGTGATGAACTTTAGAAAGAGTCCTCACTATGCCATCGTGAGTCTTAATTCGAACAGTGCCCATGCTAATAGCATTGCCTTGCGCATCATTGCCCATGATTACAACACCAGCATCTAGTGTCTCATATGTAGAAAACTAATCCCTATGGGGCCACATATGGTAGGTACAACCTGAATCAAGATCCCACTCAATAACACCTCGGTTACCTGTGGTTGTGACAAGTAGAACATCACCATCTGACCCTGAGTCTACAACTGAAGCTTCTGCATGCTAATTATTCTTTTCTTCTTTTCTCTTCTTGTTCTTCAATTTGTAGCATTCAACTACTAAATGTCCTCACTTTTTGCAGTATTCACAAACCTTATTGGATTTACGTCCCTTAGATTCTGATCTGGTATTTCTCCTATTATGCGCTCCTTTTTAGAGGTTCTCCTTGCCATTGACAAGCCTTCATCTTTATCATCATAACGCACTTCAAGATCACAATTTTCTTTTGACAACAAGTTAGCCTTAACGTCATCAAAAGATAAAAATTTCGTTATTGTTGTATAGCATAATTTCCTTGAAGTGCTTATAAGAAAGGGATAACAAGACAACTAACAGTATTAATTTATCCTCGTCCTCAAGTTTCACATCTAGACTTTCAAGATCAATAACAATAGAACTGAACTCGTCAAGATGATTTTAAATAGGAGTACCTTCAGCCATAGCGAATATGTACAGACGTTCCTTCAGACGAATCTTGTTTGCTAGGCTTTTGGTCATGTATAAGGACTCTGACTTGAGCCAAAGAGTTGCCGTGGTAGTCGCATCTAAGACTTCACGGAGAACATGAGTTGCCAAGCACAGTTGAATCGCCGAGAGGGCCTTTTCGTTGAGCTCCTCCCATTGCTCACTTGTCATGGTTGAAGGCTGCTTCGCTTTTCCAACGATGGCCTTCTTTAACCCGTTCTAGGTAAGAACTGCCATCATCTGGATCTTCCAGATGTTGAAAATCATCTTTACATCGAATTTGGGTATATTGAACTTTGTGACTGATGCCATCCTATAACCAACGCTTTGATACCACTTATTAGGATCATGTAGGAATTAAATGGAAATAACAAAGAATCAGGAAATACGATAATAAAAAAAACACAAATCCACACCAAGATTTACATGGAAAACCCAATGTGGGAAAAACCAAGGACGATAATGAGCAGAATCCGCTATAGAGATAGGAGAGTACAGAATTGATCTCAGAGCGATGGGCTTAAAGGAGATATCAATTAGTGATTACAATTCACTCTATAACACTTCATCACAAGGCTAGAATAGCAAACAAGAAAGCTCAATAATTGTGATTGTGTATTGTTGTGTATTGATGATGATTATAGAGGCTCGAGGCATGCCCCTTATAAAGGGATCAGGTAGACAGGATGAGGAAACCCTAGCCATCATGATATTTGGGCCATAAACCAAACAAACAAGGAAACCCTAGTCGTCATAATATTTGGGCCATAAACCCAACAATTTTTGTGGGTTTGAATTGGTGTAATGAGGACACATGCAAGGTTTATAAGCCTGAGCCATTGTATTATCAACATAGATTAAGAGATACACAATTACATCTTCTGGCTTCTTTCTTTATCTCACTACTTTCCCTCTTTTGTCTTCATCTATGGTTGACTTAACATGGTATTAGAGCATGGATTTGAGATCCTGAATCATTTTTTCTTTTTCTTTTATGATTAAATGATTTGATTCATCATTTAATCAAGCTTATTCAAATTAAAACACAGAATTTTCTTCAATATCGATTGAATTGGTTTGATTCACCAATTGATCTAGCTAAAGCTCATTGATTCAAGAATAGAATCTCACACTTATCATCTTCAATGTCAGTAGAGAGAAATCGCAACAATATAGGAATGACTGATCTCCAAAATTCACTACTCTTGTATCCTTCTAAAGGACTGGGATTGCTTGCAATTCAAGAAAAGCTAATTGGAACTTGAAATTATAGATCATGGAGGAGAGCAGTTAAGATTGGACTTGCTACCAAAAGGAAGTTAGGTTTCTTCAAGGAACTGTTACCTTATCATCCTGTCAAGGCAGATATGTTGGACACCTACAATAGCATAGGAATTGTCTGGCTCCCAAACTCTATGACTGATTCTATTATGAAATCTGTGGTGTTCCTGAATTCTGCTCTAAACATTTGGATTCAATTGGAAAGGAGATTTTCATTGAGTAATGGATCAAGAAAATATCACATCAATAAAGAAATCTACTCCTTGAAACAAAATCATAGTCTTGTTAATGACTACTATGCTACTTTGAGGTGTTTATCGGAGGAACTGGAATCAATGAGTCAACTACCTCTGATCACAATCATTATGATGAGATCAAAGCATTTATAGAAGTTATGAGTCAGCAACGAGAGAAGCAAAGATTATTTCACTTCCTTAATGGCCTGGATGAAGTTTATACATCACAAAGGAGTCAAACGCTGCTTATGACACTTCTTCCAATAGTGGAAATGGCCTGCCCAATGTTGCAACAAGAAAAGACTCAGAAAGAGGTTTTGGAACTCAGCAAAGTTGATGTTCAACCAGCTGCTCTGTATAGCAGAAATGAGGATCAGAGATGCTCTCAATGTGGAAACAAATGCCACACAAGAGAAAAGTGTTGGGCAGTGATTGGATATCCTTCATGGCATCCAAGACACAAACAGTGTCCACAAAAGAAGGGTGTCAGGCCTCCAAACATGAGAAATAAGGGAAGAGTTACAAATGAAGGGAGAACTGCAGCAAATGCAAGAGTAGAGACAACAACATACAACCTCTGCAGAAAGCTGAGTCACAAACATGCACACTGGCACAGCAGCAACTCGAGTGACTGATAAGAAGCTTACCACAGCAGACGCAAATAAACAGTGCCACCAATCCTGAAACTGATGAAGAACTCAATCATACTTTTACAAGTATGGCTACAAGTTTAAATGTTATTATTGATAAGCATGAATTGGTGCTAGATTCAAGTGCAACTGATCATATGTCTGATAATTCATTGAACACATTTGATCAGATTGTGTGTCCTACACAAAAACCAAAGATACATTTGCCAAATGGACAAGCCACTCCCATAGCTCACATAGGCAATGTCAAACTAGCAAATGAATTGAAACTTAAAGATGTACTTCATCACCTATCTTTTAAGTTCAATCCATTGTCTGTTGCCAAACTGGTTAAGGACAACCAGTGCTATGTCATTTTTCATCCAAAGTTCTGTTTGATTCAAGACTGTGCAAACAAGAAGCTCTTGGGGATTGGTAAGGAACAACAAGGCCTGTATTACCTAGTGAATAAACCCATTACTAAGGTCCTAGTTTAGCTCATATACTTTCTGTTGTACTTGTTTCATTGAGTGTTAGTAATGTATTGGCTGGTTATGGTCATGGAAAGATTACAGAATATAGCTATGAGCTTTGGCATTAGAGGTTAGGTCATGCTTCTCTGTCCAAAATTAGACACATACTTAGTTTACAGTGTAAAAAGGCTTATGCTACTATAATATTTGTAACATGCCCCATGGCAAAGTTTGCAAAGTTTCCTTATTCTGTGAGTTTGAATAAAAGCTCTGTTCTCTTTGAACTAATTCATATGGATATTTGGAGTTCTTACAGGGCACCCACACACCAATGCAATAAGTATTTTCTGACCATTGTGGATGATTATAATAGATCTACATGGCTATATCTGCTCAAACAGAAGTCACAGGCCTTAGATACCCTGCAGCAATTTAGAATATGATTTCTACTAAGTTTCAACCCAAAGTCAAGGTCATTAGATCTGACAATGCACTTGAATTTGATAGTGGTCCTTGTCAACAATTTTTCAGTCAGCATGGCATAACACATCAAACTTCATGCATTGATAGACCCCAACAAAATGGTAGAGTTGAAAGAAAACATAGGCCTTTTCTGAAAATATCAAGAGCTCTAAGATTTCAAGCTAATTTGCCATTAAGGTACTGTGGAGACTATGTTTTAACAGTAGCATATCCCATAAATAGGCTGTCTACCCCTATCTTACAACATAAAACCCCTTATGAGATGATTTACCATCATCATCTAGATTACTCCCATTTGAGAGTCCTTGGTTGCTTGGCCTTTGCCAGCAATCCCCAGCTTGATATAGACAAATTCAAACGAAGAAGAATTCATGCCATTTCCTTTGTTAGTTAACAACTCAAAAGTGCTACAAATTACTCAATTTGCAAACCAAACTAACATTTGTTTCCAAAGATGTGCAGTTTGCTGAGCATATCTTTCTCTTACATGCAACTGATTATTCCACATATGTCTAACCTGCTCCTATGTATATGCCACCTCAGTCCTGGTTTTATGATATTCCCATTGTTCCCTCCGCTGAGCAATCCTCAACACCACACACTATGCCTGCTGAGCCTTCCACAAGTGCACATGAGGCACCTGTACCACCTATAAGAAGACCCACTAGATCAGTCTCCAGGCCTAAATGGCTAGGGGATTATGTTACTGGAGCTGTTAAGACAGCACCCTCCAGAAATCATGGCCAGTTTCAATATGCCATGGCTAATTGTGTGGAATATAGCAAGCTTAGTTCAAACTATTAGGCGTTTACCTATGTTCTAGATCAAGAACAGGATCCACAAACCTTTAGCCAGGCAGTCACAGATGCTGCATGGTGTACTACCATGAACATTAAATTACAAGCATTGTAGAGGAATGAACCTAAGGCAAGGTTGGTTCTTTAAGGTTGTAGCCAAACAAAGGGTATCGATTATGACAAGACCTTTGCTCCTGTAGCAAACATGACAACAGTAAGAACGCTCTTAGTTTTTATAGCACAACAAGACTGGTATATATGCCAAATGGATGTAACCAATACTTTTCTTCATGGTAATTTGCATGAAGAGGTGTACATGACCTTACCAAAAGGTTATACACGTCAGGGGGAGTCTATTTCTCCAACTACCTTGTCTAAAGCTTCTTCTAAACACCTAGTTTGTAAACTCAAGAAGTCTCTATATAGCCTAAAGCAGACTCCTAAGTAATGGTTTTCCAAGTTATCCTCTAAGTTGCTATCATTTGGATTTATACAGTCCAAGGTTGATTACAGTTTATTCACCAAGAAAGACAATCAAGGGGTCACTGCTGTCTTGGTGTATGTTGATGATATGTTAATTATAGGTAGCAACCTTAATCATATTAACCAATTGAAGGAGCTACTTCATTATGTTTTTCACATGAAAGGCCTAGGTGAGGTTAGGTACCTTCTGGACATTGAAGTTGTCAGATCTGGCAGAGGTATCTTCCTCTCTCAAAGGAAATATATGTTGGATCTTCTGCATGAGACCAACATGATCAATGCCAAGCCTTTCAACCTGCCCATGGAGGCATATTAGAAATTAGCCTCTAATGGATCTTGTCTATCTAAACCAGATCAGTATAGAAGTTTGATTGGCAAGCTCATTTATTTGACCATTACCAGACCAGAGTTGTGTTATACTGTGCAGGTTCTTAGTCAATTTATGCAATGCCCCACCACTGCTCATATGCAGGCTTGTTCTTAGGTATCTATAGAAAGCCCTAGGTAAAGGCATACTTATGACCTGAGATTCTCAGCCCAATCTTACAGTTGACAATGATTGGGTTGGTTGTTCTCTGGGTAGAAAGTCTACCCCTGGGTATTGTTTTTTGTTTGGTTCATCTGCTACTTCTTGGAGGACTAAAAAGCAGTCAGTGGTGGCCAATCCTCAGAGTATAGAGCAATTGCCTTTACTACTTGTGAGGCCATCTGGTTGCTCGCTTTGTTGAAAGATCTGGGATTCTTTGACTTAAAGCTAGGAAGTATGCACTGTGACAACAAAGCTGCTTTCCACATTGCTCATAATTATGTTTTTAATGAAAGAACTAAACACATTGAAGTAGATTGTCGCTTCATTTGTGAGAAAATTTGGGCAAGAATTATCAAGCCATCTTATGTTCCAACCAAGTTCCAACTGGCTGATGTATTCACCAAAGTCTTGATAGTTGCCCAACAAACAACTCTTCTTGACAAGCTGGGGGTTTTTGACATTTTCCAACCCTAACTTGAGGGTTAGTGTACGAGCTGAAGGAGCTATGATAGCTTGGATAATAGCTAAGACTTGAGGTAGTTATAGATGCTGAGTTGGACACATGAAATAAAGAAGTTTGTTATAGATCTTTTTATGGGTTTATATTGACGTAATGAGGACACATGCAAGGTATATAAGCCTGAGCCATTGTATTGCAAACACAGATCGAGAGATATGCAATTACATCTTCTGGCTTCTATCTTTCTCTTGCTAATTTCCCTCCCTTTTCTTCATCCATGACTGACTTAACAACCTATGGGTGAGAGATGTCCCTTGCTCAACGCGAGAAAAGCTCCTCCTCTAGGCGTCACTATCAATTGGGCTTACTGAATTTAACGTATAAATAGGGCGTCATAGATCAAGAAATTTGTGGGGCTGGAAAGAGAGATTATTTGAGAAATGAGTTGGGGATCGGAGGGATAGTACTGGTGTAAGGTATTGCGAGCAGCAAGCCTAACAATGGCATGGATGGTTGTACAAGTGGGTAAAATGGGAGGGAAATGAGAGAGAGGCTTTTAAAGAGATAGCAAGAGAGTGCATAAGGGAAATTTAGAGTGAGAGGTGCATGTGTAGGGTGGGGAGGCTACTCTAGCTAGAGGTGTTAGCTAGTAGTGATTGTTGTCGAAGCAGGATGAGCGGAGGGTGGAGACAATGGCTAGGGTTTAAGGAGAGTGAATGGGTGGTGCACGGTGGTGGATGTCTGGGAGAGGAAACTAGTGGGAAGGTTAGTGGTGGAGGGGTGTGAAATAGGCAGAGAAAGGTGAGAGAACTTTGAAAAGCAGCTTTCGTCCTATCGCTTCTCTAGAAAGACATGATTTGCATTTGTGAATAAAGTAGTATTGTTCTTTTTTTTTTTGTTTGATCTTTCTCTTGTAGAGTAGTATTGTTCTTATGGAGTAGTATTGTTCTTCGTCCATATCTTTCTCTTATAGAGTAATATTGCCCTATTTTTTTGTGTTTAATCTTCTGTTCGTTTCCTTCTAAGATTTGTTTATTAGTGGTCTTAGAAACTCTTCTCTTATACATTTGATGTTTCTCTTATAGAGTAGTATTGTTCCTATAGAGTAGTATTGTTCTTCATCCATATCTTTCTCTTATAGAGTAGTATTGTCCTGTTTTTTATGTTTGATCTTCTATTCATTTCCTTCTAAGACTGTTTATTCGTGGTCTTAGAAACTCTTCTCTTGTACATTTGATCTTTCTCTCATAGAGTAGTATGGTTCTTATAAAGTAGTATTGTTCTTCGTCCATATTTTTCTCTTATAGAATAGTGTTGTCCTGCTTTTTGTGTTTGATTTTCTGTTCTTTTACTTCTAAGATTTGTTTATTAGTGGTCTTAGAAACTTTTCTCTTGTACATTTGCTTTTCCTCATATGTGATTCTTCCCTTGTCCTCCAAAGAATAGTATATCAACGGTTTGGCATTGTTGTTGTTTACATGTGTACATGTGAGCCATTTGTACGCATGTGAGCCAAGCAAGGAGAAAAGGACAAATGGACATCTATGTGTGTAATATGTGTGCACACTTACAAAATTTGTATCCAAATTTGTATGAACATTGTTTGAAGCCTATCCTTATGATAGTTGCCGTTTTCTATAGTGGGCTCTGCTTTGTGTTTTGTGGTTTCAGTTGTCCTTGTGTTGCCCTCCTATATATCAACTAGCAATCCACAAATATCGATTTAGGTCCTAATGTACCACTATAAACAGGTTATTTCCAATTTTCCAGCATAAGGCAACCCCTAAGAGTTAGTTGCAGAGTTGAGAGGCCATTGGTGGTAAAGCAAATGCTTCATCTAAAAACAGCAAAGACAGAAGAGAAAAGAAATAGTAGCATTTGTTAGATTTATTGTTAAAACAAAAACAAAGAACGAAAATATCATACAATGGTGAAAAACTGGTGCTTTGTACCTGTATATGATTAAAAAAAGAAAGAAAGAAAATATTATATACTATGTTATGGAACTCGTACTTTATACCTGTGCATGATTAAAATGGGCTTTCCCGCTTGAATTCTTTCTTGACAATCTACAGTCCGAGATACCTCATCCTATAATATCCATATTGGCAAGGTCACCTCTGCTAGTAGATGTGAATATTGTATGCAATGATGTGGGATAACTTATTTTCATACTAATGACATAGGGTTGACGTGAGCAAACCATTTATATTATCACACAGGGTTGGTAGCTGTCATGTTTGCTCAGCGAGAATCATGATTTCTTATGGCTAGCTATGAATATTGTATGCAATGATATCATTGGGCAAAATGAAGCTTTCAAGTCCCTTGCCTTGTCTTTGGTATGCCACTTCCCTGAGGTTTTTCAATGAATTTTCCTTTGTTCATTTTTCCTTCAATCCTCACAAAAGAGTTTTTTTCTTTTTTCGGGTGGGGGGTATAGTCGTCTAGATGATGATGTACATTTATTCACTTCTGTCTACTTTTCTAAGGCTCTCTACTGTCAGGTTTCTGTGCTGGTGTCCTCCATGTGCATCTATATCATAACATCTTGCTTCAAGTTACACATTTGAGTGAACTGCAATGGAATATCAGCAAGTACGATTATTTTATGAATTGTTTTTCCTGTTTCCTCGCTCTCCCTCTTGGGCAAAATGCAGGATGAATAGTGTTCGCTGTTTGTTGTTTTGGGTAATGCTAAACTTTAGTCAGTAGCATCATTTTGGTTGTGTTAGTTAAACTTCCAGAAATAAATGATTTCTGTAATTCATTACCCTAGCGCTTAATGTTATTCTGCTTAATTTGAGAGTCGCATGATCCTTTTCTAAGGGAAAAAGAGTACTGCTCCAATTGATTCAGATCAAGTGATAATATTGCCTCCTTCCTATCTGAAGACGGAGCTGCCATTTGTACTTGAGATTATTCCTTCCCAAATAATCATCATCTCATTATGTAGATATTGAATATGATTCATGTTAAATTTTCTTTTTTGGTATGGTTGTTAAGTAGGCAACCTCCCCTTGAGGTTGTGAATTCAAGTCCAAGTGCAGTGTTTCTGTTCTTGACTCCTCCTTCAAGTTTGCAGGCTCCATGGTACTTCTATATTGATCTATCAGTCACCTAGTAGTAGCTTGGATGATCATAAATTGCTGAATTCATGTTTGGTAATCCAAAGGTGATGGGTAAGCTCCACATTCATGCTATCCTAAGTAAGTTGTGGCAGCAAATATCGGTGACTCCTGAAGAATTTTTTCCTCAGCGCTGATCCCTTTCAGAACCAGTTTGGAAGCTTCAGGAACAGTGCGAATGTGTAAACTTTTTCCCTTGGAGAATTTTCTTTGCTTCTTGGCGCGTAACTTGCAGGGGCTTATGCATATAGTCCTCACTACATTTGACTGCAACTTCAGACTTAAGACCATCTCCTATATTTATTTACAGTTGCAGATTGCTGTCATGGCTTTTTTCATCAATGGTTTATTTTCTAGGGTTTGCTATACTCCAACACAAGGGGAGGGTTGGGGAAAATAGACTTTAGGTAAGATACCTAGATAGCATATGTAGCATGAAATTTGCTATGCGTTGAACTGAACCTTCAAGCTCAGCTCAACTATTTCGATCCACAATATTGCTTTCAATTCTTTTTGGTTCAGAAAAATGCAGAAATAAGGCTGGTTTTCTGCTGCGAGGTAATCCCCTAATAGGGATTGAACCATTCAAACCTTAGATGTGGTTTGATGATAAACTCTAATTTTGCTATTTCTGGCCCCTTAATTTCATAGCCTTCTTCTACATATCTCCTTGATTTATTTAGGAATGTGGTCATATTTGCCCTCCTTTGCTCGTAATCGTCTTGGTTGGACTAATTTTCCTTTCCTAGGTATTTTGCTCATAATTGGAAGGTATATGAGCGAGGAGTGAAGTTTTGAACAAAGAAGATGTTCGAGAAGTTGGCAGGAAGAACAAGGAGTCAACGATTAAGAGTTGCAGAGTTGCATGGCCATGCACCTGAGGCAGAAAGTTCCTGCAGAGTTACATGGATGGCTGTGCACTCTTGCATGGTCATGCGTCCTAAGCCCAGAAATTGTGCACGAATGGCCGTGCGTCGAAGCACGTCTGTGTGCCCCGAAGATTTCGAGATACTAAAGTGGTTTGCCTGCTTGATGAGTAGTAGTTATCGGTTTTGCCTCCTTGATGTACTTCTGTCGTCTTATTCCTTCCATTACTACTTTAATAATTTGCTTTCTAAAGGTTTTGTTTTCTATTTTTTAAAAAAAGTTCAACAAAAGGCTTTTTGTGGGGCCCTATGAAATCAGTGTTTCTGCCAGTGGAAAATTCTACATGCACATGGCAGTACATGCTCCAAATACAATGTATATATTTTTTCTCTGACGTGCATTTGTCACATATTTCTTTTTATATAAATACTCTTTTGTGGATCTTAGGAGCATGTGCTTCTATGAGCATGATACAGGGTGGGGCAAAGTTGTCTTCATATGAATTTTCCCAAGCCCTATTCATCTAGTGGTGGTGTTGTGATGGACTTGATTATAGAGAATGTTGTCCCTGATTTTACAACTATTTGATGGGTTTGCAAGTAAGTTGCTGCTTGCCATCAGGCGTTGGAATGTGGGAGGCCAATTGCCAAGGGTAAGAAGGTAGTAAGCCTTGCATGGAGAAGGGGCCCAATCTTGCATTGGTGTGGGATTTTAACCCCTAGCATCTCCCTGAGAGGGAGTCTATCATGTCCTATTCTCCCCTCCGCCACACCCCCCCCTCCCCTCCTCCCTTTTTGGGTGGAAGGGGAGAGAAGGAGAAAGATTTTGCCATGGCAGGTTCAAGGTCTACAGCAAAGAGTTTGTGAATTAACTGCCACTAGTAGACCCCCAAAAAACAACTTATAGAGGTAGTTCACAATTTAAATTCGATTGGAAAACTGATTATTCTTTATATCTTCTTCTATTCTCTCTAATATCAAAACTACTCAAGACCATAGATTGTTGTTTGAAGGGCTTTAGGTTTTCTCGCGGTCATCCAGCTGACCTCCTCATCTGTATGACCCCCTTCAGTTGCCGACCATGGCCACTTAAATGCTGTCTATGTTGTATTCATCTTTACATCTGATTTCCCTGTGCTTTTCCCTCTTGAAAATAGTTGCTGGACCTCAAGATGAGTTACGATCGTATGTGTCAGACTCCAAACTAATATAAGCAGGCAAAATGTTTGAGCGCAGGCTTCTGGTGAAACGATGGTTGACAAACCAACATTCTGAAATGACACTCCAACATTTGTCCATATGCAGAACAAATGGGGAGATTCTGAATCATAAAGGGCAGCCCGGTGCACAAGCATCCCGCGTTCACGCAGGGTCCGGGGAAGGGCCGCACCCCAAAGGGTGTATTGTAGGCAGCCTAACCTGACTTTGTCAGTGGCTGATTCCACGGCTCGAACCCGTGACCTTTTGGTCACACGAAGACAACTTTACCAGTTGCTCCAAGGCTCCCCTCCTAGGAGATTCTGAATCATAAAGATGTCTTTTTGCTTTTGATTTTACATGCCTACTGACTTATTGTGCAGTCACTAAAGTGTTTTAGTTGTGCGGTTTCCTTTCATGCTTTCTCCCAGCTCCCTCTCGCATTTTTCTGACACATTTGGTGAACATCTGCAGGTCAGAGGTGTGAAACATATGCCTTTCATTTGAGAGATCATAGTCTCAGTGCGCAATCTTGAGAGATCACAGTTTCAGGGCACAATCTTGAGAGGTCATATGACTAAAAACATCAAAAACAAATTAGTAATGACCGTGAACAATTCTATAACATAAAGATAAGGGAATAACCTCTAAACGTTCTCTAAAATAAATCCTCTTTGGTGAATGAACAAATTCAACATTACAAATTCCCATACAAGATATATAATATCAAGACATCTAGGACACAACACGAAAATTCACTACTCAGTCACGCAAATCAAATAGTGAACACTTTTAAGAGAGGGATGAAAGGTGGGTATCGTGTTAATGAACAAAGCTAAGCTAAATAATGAACAACAGTAAATATTACAGTCGTGCAAATAGAGAAGATAGTAGGTTTGTGTTTATTCTAACAAATAGCAGGCTACGATTTGAGGAAGAATATATATACTAATTAGAGTGAACAATCACGTTTGTGTCCATACCAAGGATTCAAAATGCGGTGTCAGTCACGATTTCAGTTTCGGTAGTGGTACGGCAAAATCGCTCTAATACGACATTCGCGTTCCATATCACGGCTACTGCGGCATGAAAACGCAGTTTGACAACTCCAAAACCTTTTCAATGCGGCTTTTCGCCGCGGTTTGGCCATATTTTGTATCCGTGGTCCATACATAATGTCACCAATTTTTGTGATAACGAATACCGTCTAAGTTTGTAAATTTTGAAGTTTGCATGCTATAACTATCCTATTTAAGTAGAAAAAATTATAGAATGAGCAAAATCAGATCCTATACTCTAAATTAGGGGTTTCTATAGAATCAAAATTGAAACGGGAAGTAGAATTCCAATGAATTACCTTCTCATGGAATTGTATGCTTAGTTTGTTGTTCTGCGAGTTTGGATTCATTGTTTATGGTGCTGTTAAAATCACTGTTCAGTTGTTGCCTTTGCTCTAGCCCTTCCACTATTGCGAATAAAGCACAAGGAATTAGGCTACTCTATTGTGGTTTAGGCGAAGACCTGTGACCAGTACCTAAGATGGTGTTTTCTGTAGAAGTGGGTCTGGTGTCTGGAGCAAATTCGGTTCCACGGTGGTAAGGAAGGGAGAGTAACATGGAAGAAACCGACAAAGAAAGGTAGTTGAGTGGAGAAACAAAGAGATAAAGCAAGTTGATAGTGTTGAAAGATCTCATACGAATGGAGACTTTGCGAGAGAAATCCCTTTCCACTCAAGAAACAGACCTCATTAGCAGATCAAACAAGAAAATCAAGTGACATGTCAATGGAGAGCCTGTACTGCAGATTGAGGATGATGCTATGGACAGAGAAGCCAATTCTACGGTGGATAGAGGAGAACACTTTCGCAACCCAAATATTTCCTTCAACGACAAACTAGCGAAGAGCAACCCCGATATAGTTTATTCTTCATATTCCAACCCGGTTTGGAAAGATTCTGGGGAAGAAGAAATCTCCTCTGACGAGGACGAGGACGAGGACGGTGACGTTGAGAATGATCGCAGATGTCCAACTATCAAATTGTTAAAGGAGCAAAAAACAAGAATGAGAGCCCCATGGAGGCAAGCCCTCATAATCAAAATGTGTGAGAGGAATTGGCTACTTGCAACTCAAGTGAAGGCTCAAGACAAAATGGACTCTTAAGGGCTATTTTTCTCTCATTGATATAGGATGTGATTACTACATCACTCGCTTTACTAAATGGAAGGTCGACATCACGTTTTAACACAACGTCCATGGTTAATTGGCGACAACTACCTAACCATCCGTCAATGGGTGCCAAACTTTGTCCCTGAATATTAGTGTTGAATATTTTGACATGGAATTTCTCGACTTGATAGGAGAAAAAGTGGGTAAAGTAATTGGTATTGACCAAACCGCAGCCAACACAAGAATAAGTGTGGACGTTGATCTGTCCAAACCACTTTTGTCCAAATTTCAACTGAAAGGAAGAATTTGGATGATCCAATATGAGGGGCTAAAAATGCTATGCTTCAACTGTGACAAGGTGGGCTACAGAGACGAGCACTGTCCGGTGACAGCTTTGGAGGAAGGCCATGCTCAGACCCCAACGAATCAAAGCCACCACCATGATCCTACTAAGATTACACGTATGGATCGCCCTGAATGCATGGAGGAACACGGACCATGGATGTTAGTTAAAGGGACAAGCAAAGAAATCAGTCCCATCTATGGGTCTGGACAAAGCCCGCTCGACAACCAGGCTAAAACACGACCCGAATATAGCAAAGACACAAATGGAAGTTCTGGGTCAAGGTTTGAAATCTTGGAGGATCTTTGGAAGGAAGCAATGACGCTATATTAGGGGCGAATCCCAGCACAGATTTTGTGACTCCAAGAGAGCACATTAAGGCAACAAATCATGCCCACAATTTGATTGAGGATATCCGTGAAGAAAGAGAGCAGGAATTAGGGGTTGACTCTAATTTGGATATTCAGGTCATAGCAATAGCCCCCGGAGTTGTCACCCTTCCCTTAGTGGAGGAACCTATCCATAGCCAGGCTCATGTGAGAAAGAACCCCACATCCACACGTACCCCACTGGCAGCCTATAGCCCACACCCAAACCAAGGCCCGTCCTGCCATGCATCTTCCCAATGTAAAGCCCAACCACAAGCCCATACACAAAGCAACCCTGTAAGAGTTGTGCCACGATCCTCTCAAAAAGAAAACCTTCTCCCGGCCACTACTCCCTTGAGCTCTCAAAGAAACCCCTCCCAAGCCAGAGACTTACATCCTCAAACACGCCAAACCATGAACCATTCTTCGAGCTGAGCCAATGGCCTCCTGCAGACACTCTCGCCTCTTCATTCTGGTGACCCACAAGGCACCCGACCGTCAATGCCCCACCCTCATGGAAGGAAATAACCACCCAGTCCTGATAATCATGGTGAACCTATACAGCAAGATAGCTATCATGTTTCAAGCATGGTCACAAGCGAGAATCACATTGTCCAGATGGATGCCACAAGTACCCAGGAAGCCTCTTTTGGGAATCTTGGAGACGGACGAGGCTGATGATCTTTGTCATCTTCCTCATATTGAAGAGTTTATGGATAGTCGAACTACATTATATAATAACTTTTTTGTCATGGTGTAGAACTGCCAGGGTGCTGGTAGTGGCTAGTTTTTAAACACGTTGCACGAACTCTTAAGGCGCTATAAGCCCAAAATCTTAGCGCTCGTAGAAACGAAAATTAGTGGACAACATGCTGAGGAAGCTTGCAAAAGGACTAGGTTTGATCAGTATTATAGAGTTGAAGCTTAGGTTTACAAAGGGGGGATTTACTCTATGGAAGTTGACTTACGTCTGATTACTAGCCACCCACAATTTGTCACTATGGAGGTGTGTAGAGGAGGAGAAACACCTTGGTTTTTTACGGCTGTCTATGCCAGCCCCAACGAGACCTTAAGACAAGAACTTTGGGCAAAGCTAAGTAGTTTTGGGTGCCATTGTGACTCCTTGGCTCCTAGCTGGAGACTTCAATGAAACCAAAAACATGGAAGAAAGGTTCAATTACAGTGAAGACCTTTCTCGCAGATGCAATAACTTCAATTTGTGGATTGAAAATAATCAACTCTTAGATTTGGAGTTCTCCGGCCCTCGTTACACTTGGACTAGAGGTCAGTCTCTTGAAACCAAGAAATATGCACGGCTAGATCGGGGGCTTTGTAATGAACAATGGAGAGTAATTTTTGAGGAAGCTTGTATCCATCACCGTCTGCAAAACAAGTCTGACCATAGCCCCTACTCATTTCTCCAAATGGCTTTACCTTTGTGCAAGGTGTCATGCGCCCTTTTTGATTCCAAGTAGCCTGGCTTTCCCACGAGCTTTTTGAGGATTGCCTTGGAGACTATTGGAAACACAACATCCCATTGTACCCTTTTCTGTCTCACATGGCTAAAGCTCTGGACGAATGGAACAAACAAGTGTTTGGCAATCTTTTTCTCAAAAAAAAAAAAAAAAAAAAAAAAAAACCTATGGGCTAGGCTCGAAGGTATTCAAAAGAAATTCCCCTACGAACAAAATCGGTTTCTCATAAAGCTGGAGACCCAACTGCGAAAGGAACTCGACGAGGTACTTGACCAAATAGAAACCTTCTGGTTCCAAAAGTCAAGAATGGAAGCACTAAGGGATGGTGACAAAAACACTCGATTTTATCATCTCTGCACCATCGTCAGCGAAAAAATAACAAAATTGATTTACTACATGATCAACACGGGAATTGGGTGATAGATCAGAATATGTTGCAGGATATGGTGCGTCGTTTCTTTGCTGATTTATACACGGATGATGCAGGCCCTTATTCTCCTTTTCTCTTACCCACCAGTTTCCAAAATTTTCGGACGATGAGCTCCAAAATTGGAACGCCCCTTTACTGCCTATGAAATTCAAAAATCTCTTTTTGGGATGGATCCATACAAAGCTCCAGGACCTGATGGGTATCAAACCTTATTCTTCCCAAAATTCTGGAATCTTACCGGTAGCAAACTGACGCAACTGGCTCTTGATGTTCTCAATGGTAGAAGCCTCCCAGCAGAACTCAACGATGCATTTCTTGAACTCATCCCAAAAGTAGACAATCCTCAGATGGTGACTCAGTTGAGACCTATTGGGTTATGTAATGTGGCATATAAAGTCATTACCAAAGCCATAGTGAACTGGTTGAAACTAGTGCTAGATAAGATCATTGGGCCTACACAAGCAAGTTTCGTTCCTAACAGGCAGATTACTGATAATATAATTCTAATGCAAGAGATGCTCCACTCATGCGAAGAAAACAAGGAAGAAAGGGTCTCATGGCCATAAAGATTGATCTTGAAAAGGCTTACGACCGTCTTCGTTGGCCCTTTATTTGGGAATCTCTCTTGGACCTTCGATTACCATTAAACTTGTTCAAATCATAATGAATTGTTTGGACAGCTCATCGTTCAGCATTCTGTGGAATGGGACTAAGACAACCCTTTTCAAGCCCTCCAGAGGAGTGAGGCAAGGAGATCCTCTTTCTCCGTATCTCTTTGTTATCTGTATTGTGCGTCTCAATCACATCATCCAGAATGCAGTTGCTTCAGGAGAGTGGAAACCAGTGCTGGCTAGTCGAGGCGGCCCCTCACTATCCAACCTTTTCTTTGCTGATGATCTAAGTTTATTTGGAGAGGCTTCTGTTCAACAAGCCAAAGCTATTTAAGCATGCCTCAATCTCTTCTGTCAAGCTTCTGGCCAAAAGGTTAGTTTGAGCAAATCTATGGTATTCTTTTCTAAGAACATCAATGCGAACCTGATTGATCAAATTAGCGTCGAATTGGGCATTCCAGTTGCTCATGATCTTCGAAAATACCCTGGCATGCCTACTATCAATGGTAGAGTAACGAAGCAGACGTTTCAAGTCATGTCGGAGAGAGTTGATAAGAAACTAGCAGGTTGGAACGCTCATACCTTGTCCATGGCTGGACGAGCAACTCCAGTTCAGTCCACAATCTCTACCATCCCATCTTATGCTATGCAATCTGCTCGTCTGCCTCGGTCTCTGTGTGATGAAATTGATAGAAAAGCTCGCCGATTTCTTTGGGAGGCTCTGAGCATAATAGGAAAATTCACAATGTGGCTTGGGAACAACTCAGAAAGTCAAGACAAGCTGGAGGGCTCGGCTTTAAGTCAATGAGGCACAACGATGATGCTTTCCTCACCAAACTTAGAGGGAGACTTTTAGTAGAGAAAGACAAACTATGGTCTCAGGTTCTACGGGCCAAATACTATAAAAACAGATGTGATATTGATATGTTTGAACCAAGGACTGATATGTCGAACGCTTGGCGTGGAATAGTAGAAAATGCTAAAGTTCTCAAACAAGTTGTGAGAACTGAGATTGGGAATGGAAAGAAGACCCTGTTCTGGCATCATAGCTGGGTTTTTAATAGTCCCTTATGCCAGCTTACAACACATGATATATCCTCCCATATCCAACGTTGCACAGTTGAGGACTTTTGGGATGAGAACTCGGGATGGAGATGGGACCTTTTTGCTGATCTGTTACCCAATGATGTTCTTAAACAAATCGCTTCTTTTGAAGTCTCTTTAGGGGATTCGAGAGAGGATCAACTTGTTTGGGATGGAGCCTCCCATGGACGTTTCACAATTAAATCTGCATTGTCCCTCCTTAAACCAGAGACTAGTGAGGAATGAGAACCTCTCTGGTCCACGATTTGGCATGTCCCTACTACTCAACGGATTCGGTTCTTTCTATGGCTCGCGAGCCATGACAGGCTCATGACGAACACAAACCGATTCACAAGAGGCCTTACGGATGATCCCAGATGCAGAAGTTGTCTTAATGGTAATGAAGATGTCCTCCATGTATTACGAGACTGCAGCTTTGCAAAGGAGATATGGGTTAAGTTACGTCCCTCTCTGGCCCATAGTGATTTTTTCACCTCAACTCTTAAAACATGGTTGGCTTCAAACCTTTACGAACCCACTAGGAAAGGAGATAACTGGGTTACGCTTTTTGCCACAGCCTCGTGGTCGTTGTGGAAGTGGCGTAATGTGAGGTGCCTTGAAGACCCTGAATTTGTCCAAAGTCAACCATGGAATTTCATCAAAGCGAGATCTGCTATTATTATTAAAGCCCTCGATGATCCTGTAGTGGATTGGAAACAACAACCACTGCCACCAAAAACTGAGGCCTTTATATGTTGGCATGCACCAGAGGAAGGATGGGTTATGTTGAACCTGGACGGCGCATCAAAAGGAAACCCGGGTCCAGCTGGCGGCAGTGGGGTCTTCGGAGACGATTGGGGAAACTGGATAAAGAGGTTCTCCTGTAACCTGGGGGCCTGCATCTCTGTGAAAGCTGAAATTCTGACTCTCCTAAAAGGACTCAGAGTGGCTTGGGAGGAAGGGTTTACTCGTTTGGTGATTCATACGGACTCTCGAATTGCGCTGCAGAAGGTGCAGGAACCATGCAAAGAGCATCAACCATTTTACTTTATTATTAAAGATTGTCAAGAGACAATCTTTAATAGAGCATGGGAAGTCAAGTTAACTCATCGTTGCAGGGAGGCAAATCGCGCGCCGGATCATCTTGCTAACATAGGGGTCAACCAAAATCCTCTGCTTTCAGTTTACGATTCTCCTCCCAATTCTGTTTGTTCGATTTTGCTTGGTGTTTCATGGACTCGGCTTGTCCATAATGAATAAATTTTAGGGGTATACTACCCCTCTTTTGGACCCAAAAAAAAAAAAAGATCTCATATGTGGTAGTTTCAGCCTTATTTTTTTATCTTACTTTTGTTATTTTCCTCCTTACTCCGAAAATAGAGTTTTCTGCAATGTGTAAAATCTTTGACACATATGCCTGGCATTGTGTGCTCCCACTATATGATATATTTTTTTTTGTGATCTTATATCTTCTATTTCACTGGAGTCGATCTACTGGTGGTCCAATAAGGAGTAGAGCTCTCCAATCACAAATCTTCTCCATTCACAAAACTCGAATCCTAAACCTGGCTTAAAGAAAATAAGTATCAAACCAATCTGTGTTGATAGTATATAGTATATATATCACCCCTTTTCTTTTTCTTTTTTGGGTTTAATTTTCAGGGACGTCCAATGGTGTTGTGAATATTGTTTTTTTTTTTTGGCAGCTAATTCTTTGGTGTTGTAAACTTGAAACTGTAAGAAGTAGCATTATCATTTCGCATCCACGTCGCTACAGCATATAGATGTAAACCGTGAATGGTTCAATGAAACAAGAGATTTTTGTTACGAAGTTCATAGTGACAGGCATTGCAGGATAAATTTTTCACTGTTAGGGCGAGTGTGCGACCAACTTGCCTTGCACATGCCACAGGCATTACATTTGAATTTACAAAAAAACAGTACAAAATAAGAATGGTGCCAAGACAGAACAAATCATTTTCGATTTAGCTTTGTCCAAGGATCCAAGTCATCGATTGCAAAAATACTTGTAATTTCCATGTCCTTTATACAAGCAACTCAAACAAGACAAGCACACCAAAACAAGCTTATCTTTTGAGCATAAATCGATGATTGGGCATTTCCTAACGCCCAATCAGGTGAGAACTTAACAAAGAAAACCTAAGCTAATTTTTCTCTACTGCTATTGCCTCCACTGTCCATTTACAACTTCCCACCACAAGGCAAAACATCTAACAAACCCGCCCCTTTCCCCTCCACCTTCCCTCAGTTTCCTTTGATTTTCTCCACCTCCAGCATGCCATGGTACAATAATCATCTTCCTGCAACAACCAGCACAGCTGCTTTTGGGTAAAATCTAAACTTGCCGAGAATTCTCTCCACCACCATGATAGATCAATCAGTACCATCTGGAGTTGGTTTCAGCCCTATTTAGCATCGTAGCCAGAGTTACAGTTGCATACCTGCTGCTATAATCAGAAAATCTGCAAATTCAACTCTGCCTACCGGTGCCTCACCAAAGAGGCAGCAGCTGTAAGCGAAACAAAAAACAAAAATACTTCAGGTACAACTTGGTCCTTATCGCCATTGCTTACAGTTGCCACAACTCCAGGCCTCCCCCTGTGAAGCACCTTCCCATGGAGAACAATGGCTGTGAATTTGCAGCCCACAATTATGGCACCAAAGATCAGGAGGCAGAGCTGCTTCTGAACACATGCTACATTGGGCATATGTCACAGGTTCTAACGATGCTGTTGTCATGTGTTCATTGGAAGAACCCATCTCGCAGTGCTCCATGAAACCACTTTGAGGATTTTCACACGGCAAATTCTGCCAAGCAGCTTCGGGAGCATCCACTTCCCCCAGCTGCTCACCATCCTCAGCCTCTAACAACTCTGTAAAAGAGAAGTAGGTCTGTGGTTCGTACTCTGCACTCTCATAATTAAGATTGCCATAGTCAAACATTGTTCCATCTTCTAAACCACCATTTGAAACATTCCACTCAACATGAGGGTCGTCAACATTTTTTGCATCAATTGATGTAGGTAACTGAACAAGATAAGGGTCATTCCAAGCAAATCCCTCGTCAGCCTTCTCATTCTTAGTATGTCTTCTGACTGGAAGCTTTTGGGGGAGTGGCCCAGGAGGGGTATTCCATTCAATATCTTCTTCTGTTTTAGGCTCAGGCATCTGTTCAGCTTCTGAGACGGAAAAAAGCAAGGGATCATCCACTGGAATATAGATATCTTCCTCCATGGGCGACACTGGGGTTGAAGGTACTGATGATTCGGTTTGTTCTGAAACGGAAACTGAAACAGAATTTGCTCCCACGCCCTCTTCCTTTGGGCCCCTAATGCGTAGCTTTTTAACGTCTGTTTTCTTGAGGTTTGAGTCAGCATAGGGACAAACTGGTGACTTTATTCTGCGACAACGGCAACATTTAAACCCGATAAGATTGGAGAGCTTTGATTCATCAAGCTGAAGAGCATCAGCATGGTACCAGTCTGCACACACAACAGACATAATTTATACCTGTACTTGTCATATAAACATATATTACTTGCAACGGAAGTTCAAAAGAATGACAATATCTCACAAGCTTACTTTGGCATGTTTCACAATGGATGTACATTAGATCATGATTATATGGCTTATGGCACAAATAGCAAGATGGCCTCAATGTACTTCCACCACTAGGATTGCCCCCAAAAAGAACATTCTTGAGCCGGAAATCAGATCCATCATCAGTATTCTTCTTCTTCCAAATAAGACCCCAGTGACATTGCCGATCCTTTTTTAGGCTCTTTTTCGAATTAGAATCCGAAGAAACAGGCTTCTTGTCAGAAACAGGCCCGACAGCTCCAACTGATGGTGACTGTTGATTATTACTTTTCGTCCGGAGACTTTTAGCAACTACTGCAGAATTCTGGCACTGCTGAATCGTACTTCTTAGCCTCACACTTTTTGTAACTGGTGCTGAGTTTTGGTATTCTTGCCCCTGCATGGCCAAAGGACTTGTTGGAGATTCAACAGTGCTGTTGGTTTGGGGAACAGCTTTACCAAGCGAGCATTGCTTGCAAGTGGTTATGAGCTCAAAATCCTCATTTGTTAGGACAGTTGAACTTGTGGTGCATGAGTTGTGACAAAAACCTGAAAACAAGTCAAGTCGTATACTTACAAACTAATTGGTTACACGAATGATAAATCTACAATAATCTGTGATGAAAATATCCAAAATGAAAAAAAAATAGATCATAGAAAAGATGAACCAAAGCTTGCACCTGACCCGTTAAAATTAGCGCAATATAAAACTTCGGGTTTTATGCAAATCTCTTCAACCCAATCAAACATCAAATGAACCTACTAGGTCAAAACCCAAACAGTCGTAACTCAATCTGTCAAGTCAATGCACGCGAAGTAATTGGTACACCAATACCCTCTTTCTATTAACTCTGCTAACCGGACACATGCAACCAACCCTCCACCCTTGTGAACGGCCATTCAATGATTCAGCAACCCAAAAAGGAGGATCTTCAGACACAAGTTTACAAACGTACTCTTAGCAGCTTTTAAGAATCTAACATACAATACATAAAGATGTTTTCCTCTTTCCTAATCCCCTCTCTTTAGTCAGATACTGGGTACAGTGGACCGATATTTCTGCATTTTAGGACTCCTTCGTTGCTTGTTTGATTCATCGCATAAACTGTAAACAATACTTCCACGTTGATTTCCCCCCCCCCCAAAAAAAAACCATTTTATATGTCCCGCTATTTAGCCAAAGTTTAATTCTGAGAACCAACCAACGTCATTACAGACTGGAACCATTTCTAACCATACACAGCAGACCAACATAAAACTTCTTTTTTTTTTCTGGAGGGGGGGGAGAGACGCATATGAGAAGACTGAACTTTCTTCTCTTCATCTTCTTTGATGGCTTCAGGTATGCGCACATGTCCTCCACTTCTTCTGCTACTTCCCTGCCTTCGTCACTGTGTTCGTCTTTGTCTGCACTCTACCTAACTGTGTTTGGTTGCAAAAGGGCGTGTCGGACACATATTCCGTGTCTGAGTACAAGTCAGGTCGTGCCAACCCCGGTACAGCGCCCATTTAGCCGAGTTGGAGCATCATAGGATTGACCATTCTCTAACACAAAATTGGGAAAAAACCTAACCTGGTAATTCCCCTAATATGTAGCACATCCAACCTGAACAACCCACCCCCAGGCGCCCACCTTCAAGTCATAACTGTAACTGCAGGCTAGCCAAAGAATGTAGTGAACATAAATCCTAGAATTCACACCTCCTTTACTGATACTGGTGACCAATGTTAAATGCCAGCACATGTATGAACAGGTTTATTCTTCAATAAAAGAATTCATTAAGAAAAGAACAATATAAAC
Organism: Lophocereus schottii; assembly: GCA_002740545.1. Lineage (NCBI taxonomy): Eukaryota > Viridiplantae > Streptophyta > Magnoliopsida > Caryophyllales > Cactaceae > Lophocereus > Lophocereus schottii. The sequence continues at coordinate 32,110 of NCQV01063837.1, forward strand.
AATTAACAAAGAATATGGTACTGAAATGCAAAAGAAACATATAACAAACTTTCAGCTTTCAAGCAAGGAAAGGCTCAGCACTGAGTTTACCTTCACAAGCACTGCACTTAACAGCAACCCTGAAAACAACACAGAAAACAAAAAATAAATCAATCAGATATTGCCAAAGCAAACAAATACATAAAGCCTTTAGAAAGAAACTGAAAGAAAGCGGAGTACCCAAGCAAAACATCCTGCTGACAGGATGCACACAGGCACGTATACAAATTATCTCTCTTATGAACAAGATAGCGGAATATATCCTTACGAGACGCCTTCAATTGTCTTTTCTGAAGTTTGGACAAAGGAACAGGTTTGTCAAGAGATGGCATGCAACTCTTCTCTGTTTTCTCCTCATACTCCTTGATCAAATATAAAGGGACACGTGTTTCTGAGAACCAATACTTATCCCTTCCATCTTGGATCTCTTCTTTCTCTATGACACTTTTCATAAGACGAGAGGAAATATGTTTCTGGTGTCCAAACGTGACTCCATAAATAATCTTGTTGTCCACAACCTTTTTATCGCATATATGAGCATTTCTAAAAGCAAACAAGTCTGTCTCTGGAGCTTTAGCATCCTGAACATTTTGCTCTGGACGAACAAGATCGCTCCACT